>JAUZNK010010672.1:0-23846 GCA_035046665.1 Euphysa ruthae
GTGTACCAGTGTACCAGTGTACCAGTGTACCAGTGTACCAGTGTACCAGTGTACCTATAAGTAAGTTAGTAATTATTTATTCTGTCTTTGATAAAGATACATTTTAATAAAAAAAATAAATTAAAAAAAACAAATAATAAATAAATAAAATAAATATAAATAAAATAAAGGCAAAGATAGGCACAAAATTTTTTTTTTATGTTAATATTTCTATTGTGATCCACGAAAAAAAAAAAAAAAAAAAAAAAAGGAAGAAATACAAGTTAAAAATTGTATTTAATTCCTGTAGACATTCGGTCTACGAACCTTATTAAGTGAACTCTCGCAGTTTTAACTTTAGACTTACTAGAAAAAAAGAAAGCGTTTAGTTTTATCTTCACCAAAATGATTTCTAAGTTTATTGTCCACAATCCATTCACAAAAACTGGAAAAGTTCTTATTTAAAATAAATTCAATGTGCTTAGCATCCTTGTGTTGAAAAATAATGCAAGAGTCATCTGTATAGAGAAGTAATTCGCGGCTCATTGATAGTGGCATTTGTATAAAGAAGAAACAAGAGTGGACCATGAATAAAACCCTGTGGAACACCACAAGTAAGACGTTCTTTGTCAGATAGTATTTTATCTATTTTTACTTTAAACGTTTTGTTAGAGAGATAAGACTTGAACCAAGTAATCGCATTTTGAGAAAACCTCATGTACATTAATTCTTTCAGTAATATTGAATGGTCGATTTAGCAAATGCCTTTTGAAGATCAATTAAAACCATGCCAGTATACATGCCTTTGTTAAAACCCACAGAAATTTTGTTGTTAAGATAAGACAGACATTCCTAAATCCAGATTGAAACTTGTAAATAATAACTTTCTTTCCATAAAATCCCTAGTTTGCGCTTCAATAACCTTTTCAAAAAATTTTGAAATGCATGGTAAAAATGAAACTGTCCTGTAATTTTTTGGGTCGCTCTTACTACCTTTTTTATATAATGGTAATATTTTTGTTTTTTTGCTTTCATTTGAAAAATTAATAGCATCAATAGAAAGATTTTCAATTTGTGCAAGAGGTGCTATGATAGAGGCACATCCATCAACCTACAACCTACAACAAATTTCAACAAAACCTGGAGATTTATTGTTCGCTAGGCTCTCTATAATAGTTTTAATCGTTTTCTCAGTAATATGCTTAAAACTAAATTCGTTAGTAATGTCAAGTGTAGAATAGTAATTTGTAATTGTATCAGAAAATCTATGTCTATATCTCTTGGTAAAAGCTTTAGTAAGTTAGACAAAATTTTTACAAAATAACTTTAAAAATGTTAGAAACTTGCTGTTTGTTTGTTAAAAACAAAATTATTATCATTTTTTAAACGAAAATAATCTTGAGAAGATGAACTTTTAGCTTTAGTAAATCAAATATCTTTTAAAGATTTCCAGAGTTCTTTAGGCCAACCAATGTTTTCTCTTAGTTTATTTGTAAGATAAGTGTATTTTTCTTTCTAATAGTACCAAGAACATCATTTTTGGATTTATTAAATTACAGTTTGTGCATATCAGACTTAGTTCTTTGTTTATTGTTTATATAGTTTGTCTCTAAGTAAAATTTTGTCTGCTATTTCTCCATCAAACCATTAATGCGAATTATTTTTAATTTAAGTGGCTCGAAAACTTGCTATATTATCTATAAAATCTTTAGCTTAAAAAATCAGAATTTACTAAATTGTTATTGGTAAACCCTGAATAATCGGGAAAGTTAACCATTGAAAAATTTTGACAACAAAATATGATCAAATAGAGAAATTTTATTTCTAGTAATTCTTGTTGGACTTTTAAGTAACTGATTAAGACTAAAATTTGATAAGAATTCTCTGTACTTATTTAGAAGCAGTTTAGAGGAAGATGACGTTGTTCCTTTGTTAAGGATTAAAACATTATGCTCATTAAGTAGATTTACATTGAGATCACCCAAAATAAAGAGGTCATATCACAGTATACGTATCACAAAATACCTAATACTTATCGCAGAATACCTATCACAGAATACCAATCACAGAATACCTATCACAGAATATCTATCATAAAATACCTATCAATACCAATCACAGAATACCGATCACAGAATACCTATCACAGAATACCAATCACAGAATACCAATCAATGAATACCAATCACAGAATATTTTGCCTTTACATTTTGATATCTCATTGCAGAATATTTGTGAAACCTCTTAACCAAGTGTAAAATAGCTATTGGATGTGTACAAGTATGATATCCTCCAGTATAGAGCTGGGATGATGGGGAATAGATGGAAATAACTTAAACTTGAGGTTCTTGTACAATAAATCTTATACATAAGTCTATAAAGCTTTCGTTCTTCTTACCACTATAAAAAAAAGTTTAGATATACGTTGTATATTGAAATACTTCATCCGATATTTGCTTTTCTTTTCCTTACTGATCAATCATCAAGCTTCATTACATTTGACTCGATCTTTGATATAATCTTCATTAGAGCTTATTTTGCATTTATTAAATCATTTGATTTCGTCACAAAATTATACTTTTTTATCAACATGATTTCGTCTTTATAAGATATGATCTTTTTTTATATCATGTTTGTCTTCGGCTTTGTTGGATTTGCTGTTGTTTTCATTTTACTTGGTTTCATTTTTACTACTATTGTAGGTGTCCTGGAAAAGTGTATGCTATAAAGGGTGACAAACTAAGATAGATAACAAGAAAAAATACCTGGTACACAACGCAAAATGGTATAAACAATGTTATTCAATACAATCAAGTATTGCCATGGTGATTCAGCTTTTATTCAACTTTTCAGCAATTGACGAGTCGTAATAAAAATCTGGTGGACAAATAATACATTAAATAATAAATTTAATTAAAGAATTTTACATCAAGCTCATTAAATTTATGTGGAGCAAAAGGATTAAGTTTATTTTGCCAGCATGACTCTCGTCTACGAAATTTATTAAGGTCTTCTTCCTACTCTATAAATTTAAATTCCCAGTCCTGTTTGCCATTGTGGTCTGTTTGACTAATATTATCGAGAAAAGACATTTATTGAAGAGAATTTCCATATAACGGGCTCGCAATTGTTGAATTTGAGCCAGAATTTAGTTACTGTACTACCTACAGATTGTTTTTTGCTTGTCTTACATTACATTAAAAATACAGCGCATAATTACTGTTGAGAACTCTACTTCGAATCTTAATCATGCTTTCAAGTCGTTGCATTTACGATCAAAGACTATTGTCCCTGAGCAAATACCATACAACCGTAGAGCTTGACTAAAAAGATTATTATTAAAAATTAAAAGAATTTTACAAAGGTAAACATGAAAAAACGAAACTTCTAGATACTGAAGTGTTTTATTTCGCCTGACATTCAAACGAGCCTTTGGTCAACCTTACTAACTTCAAAGTCCTAAAAATTAATGTTTTCTGATCAAATGGAAGGAAAATTAATGGTAAGATGAATGGTGTTTAGAAGTTCCACAAATTCTCACAAGAGACTAAAGTTTTTCTTTACCATGTTACTAAATAATAAATATGCCATCAATACAAAACTCACAAAAACTAAAACAAAAGGTTTATCAGTGGCTCCCACAAGGCATCCTTAAAAATTATCCCTGAGCTAGATTCATGCTTAATCCCTATAAATGAATATCAGATTTGTTTAAATACCTTATTATTATTATTTCCCAAATGACTAATTTTAAGAACGCATTCCGCCAACTATAAAAAGTTCTCCGTGGACGCCAATTTTTCCTGATGTTCATTTAAAGATTTTTTAAGTGTATCAAGACCATTATCTTATATTAGAACTTAAGGAGAAATCTTCTAGTAGTATGCGGAACTATTATCTTGTAATTATTGATTATTGATTATTTCATTATTTTCTACGGTTTTCTATACATTTTAAATATTACCTTTTAATATGTTATCCACCATTTATATTAATATCTTTCTGCTTTATAGTCTTTAGTTTTACAATTTTTTTTTTCTGTATGTTTTTTATGTTGCATGCGATACTTTTTATCAACCTATTTTAGCTTCGCTGATCTCAGAGCTATCATCAAATATGCAAATAAAAATTTTTATGTTTTATTTTATCAGTTTTTTTTTTAATTCATACCTGATATAACTACAAATTTTTTAGTCGTGGTGCTAGAGAAAAAACCCAGACCACTTAAATTCTCCTCAGCAAAATATCTTGTTTTTCACTGAAACACCTGTGGTGCCAATATTTTAGATGTGATTAGTCTATTGGGTATTTCACAATTGATTGACCAGGTAACAAGTTCTTTACTAAAATATTGACTATCGTCTTATCCAAACTTACCAGTCTTATCTTTTAATAGAAAGCAGAGTCAGACTCTGACTTTTGGACTAATGTCAAAATTTCCAAAAAACCAAGATGGTAGCATTAGCACATTGCCTGGAGCATCCCTATTTAATGAATACTTTTCTAAGTATTTCGCAGTTATCAAAAATGGAAGTATACTTCCACATCCAATAAACCAAATAAATAGCCGTTTATCATGAATTAAATTTACTGCCTCCGATAAATCTGAAGTCTTAATAGCCTAAAGTGCTTAAGATCCATTAGTACCCATAACTTAACCTAATGTGTAATTCCTTAATTTCTCCAATACATTTACTATTTCAATCTGCAATTGTACGTTTTACCGATTCATGGAAAAATTTTTTTAACATCTTCCACAAAAATAATTTATAACTCTTGTTAAAAATTATAAACCAACATTATTTTGGCCTGTACAAGGAAAAGTTTCTGTAACGAGGTTCTTTCAAAACACCACAATCTGATTTTAGAACAAGGTGATTCTTGTGTTTCTCAAACAATTTATATAACTCTCTCAATTAGATTTTATACCCGAAACATCTCATTTTAATTTTCTTTAAAACTGGATGTTTGTCTTTTTAAATTCATCTAACATTAGAATTAATATAGGAACTGCTTACTTTACATCATTTGTAGCTGGCAATAACGAAATTTTTCTACATTGATTGAGTATAGCTTGCAAAGAAAGAGAAACAATCGTGTAAAACGTAAGCGTCGAATTTAAAATGTTAAATAGTAATTAGATTTGTTCAGCCCCTTTCTACGGGAAAATTAGGAAATATCGGGAAAACGGGAAACAAATCTTCCTCCGTTCATTTTCTGCTCAAGTAAAAATAGAGCATACATTGAAAGAAACAAGAACCTAAAGTCTAAACTGTAATCAGGGGAACAGCAGGACGATTCAGATATCAATCCTCAATCGATATGACTAAATCACCAGTTTCTAAAACATGCATACTTTCCGCAAAGAATTATAAGTTGGAATGATTTGCAAAAGCCAATCATATTTACAAGGCTTTATTGCAATTAAGAGAATATTTCCAACTACTTCTAGTGACAGGTGGACAAATGAGATTCTGAAGGGTGGTTGCGCAGAATATGTTATAGTAACCGTTTCGTCAATTGAAAATTCGATTGCATCTGGTAATTCAGAATCAAAGGAATAATGTCAATGGATGTACTTTAATTCATAACAGCCTAGTGATCTCCTTCACCTTCAGCATTGTGGCCTTAGATTTCCTTTCCTCGAGTTTCAAAATTTAATGGTGGGATTGAGTCCGTAGACTAGCCCTTCCTAATGGCGAAACAATAGTAAACTCTATGTTGAATTTTTCTGCTGCAGCCCGTAGCGTAAGTTCATCATCGTAGGTACCATCAACTGCCATGTTACGTAGGTACCATCAACTGCCACGTTATGTAGATTTTTGCTGAAAGTCATTGCAGCAAAGAATTACAGAGAAAACCTCACATTGTCAAAAGGATGCTTTTCCAAATAAATGACGACTTCATTTCGTAAAGTTACCGAAAAATTTTGCACTTCTCACTAATCTGGAAATTTCCATTACCTGATGGATTGTTTTGTTGTTTTTTTCCTCTAGATAGTTATCGGAACTCTTGACTAACCCCGTAAACTTTCCTGATATAGTTTTCTTTTTTCATTCATCTTAGATTGTTTTGCTTTTCGATTTTGTTTTACATCAGTAATGTTCTCAACTGAAAACCACGGGCACGTTTTTTCATTTGTAATGGGTTGCTTAAATTTTATTTTATAATATCCCAGTTTTCACAATTACTCCAATTAAAACGTGTAAGCGCTTTGGTGCCCTTTTGTCTGCTTTACCGTATCTTATAAGAACCTTTTCGATTAAAGTGATGAACATCTATTTTTCTTCCTAAAATAGTTGCTTGTCCTTTTTGCAACTTTTTCACTGCAGCTATGGACACGATTCTGAACGATACTAGCAAAATCTGTGCAGTTGTTTCAAAAAAGAGATCGCTATCCTGGTTCCTTACTTTTTTCATTATTCACGATTTTAATTTACTGAAGAATGAATGTTCTTGACACACTGACGCCTGAACCTTTTTGTGCTACCATATCAAACATTGAATTTATTTCTTAACAAACGATGTGACAATAGTAATATCTCTGGAGTTCCATGTAGAACATATTTTATCTTTAACTCACCCGTCTGCTAAGCCCAGCGTAAGCATCGGCAGCTCGTGCTTGAATATTTTGCAACCTCCGTATTTATTTTTGGTGAGCGTTTTTGTTATAATTTTCTCAACCTTTTCCTTTTTAACTATCCCTCTTCTTCCAAACAAAAAATTATAACTTCCATTTAGCGTCAACTTATTTTTCATTCTCCAAAACTTAACAATCGCGCTTTTCTCTTTTCTTAACCGTTGCGATACGAAAATAGTAAACTCCTTATAACCAGCTTTTTCACTGCTTCATACTCCTCTTCCTCCATAGCCACATTTTGCTTGTTTTAAACATAACGCGATGAAAATTAATAAGAAATAAAAATGCAGAGACAATTTCTGATTTCTTCTGACTAAACACTGCTCAACTGCACTCTAAACTGACTTTTATCTTGTAAAAAAAACTTTAAATGAGGAATGCAGAAAATGATGAATCGTGTTTATGTATATTTCAGCATTTTAAAATATAAAAAACCGTTAAGAAATATTTCAAATTAGCCCAAAAATCTAAAAATAGGTTGCTTTAGAAACTTTCTAATTCAATTCAGGACCCCTCAATTAGCCCCTGTTACAACTTACAGTGTTTTTGTAGCACTTAAATTTTTAGATTTTTTTATTACAAAGTTGGTATAAAATGTTATTACAAAATGGGCCAGCTCTTTTATTACAAAGTGGGCTGTTTTTATTACAAAGTGGGTCAGTTATTACAAAGCGGGTCGATTATTACAAAGTGGCCCACAACAAATGACTTACTTAACTTGATAATCTCAGTAATAACTGTTAATAATTTTAATTTTTAATCATCTTTTAAAGCTAATTGATCACCTTAACAATCTCATTGTAATTGGATTGTTCAATCTCTTAAAACAGTTAACGAATTTGATCATCCTCTTCTACATGTTATCGTTATTTTAATCGTTCGTATTTTCATATTTTCGTTGGTTGATATCATCAATAGAGGTTACATATTGCATCGAAGTATTTTCTCTAAAATTAAAAAGATTAAAATTTAAAATTTTGTAAATAACAAATATATTACATACACTAGGATACTGTTGCACGAGTTGTAAAGCAACTTGCTTAAAAAATAAAGCAAAAAAATATAACTAACAACTTCACGGTAGATATTAGCTAGATAGAATGTTTCCAAAGCCACTTGCAATTGGCATTATTTATTATCAAGAATATATAAGAACAGCTCCCTGAATAAGTTTTTACAATATAAAGAAAGACACATTGAATATTGATATTGAATAGAAGTAGGTAGACATGTAGAGAAATTTTTGAATTTAAAATAATTAATATTTATTTTTTAAATTTTATATGTAAGAATAATAGCTGGACCTCTTAACTGAGTTCTCTTAACAGAGTTGCTACTGATTACTATTCTTAAAACTTTAAATTGCTTGTGTGAGACTTGGAGTTTAAACACTAGCGTTATTGACAAGCTCTTATATTTGATATCTTTACTCGATTATATTTGATATCTTTACTCGATTGAATTACGTACGTATCCTGGAATATTTGTTTCGATTTTTCGATTGGTCGAGACTTGCTCTATTTACTAGATTTTATTTATTGGAGAAAGATGGTGACGCTGTTAGGCTTTATTTTCTGTATCCATTTTATCTGCCGCCTAACACGAAGGAAACATCATATAATTATCCTTCATTTATATAAAACATTATTCAATCCGAACAATACAGCAATTATGTTACGTATAAAGTCATTAATTAAAGTGATTTTGTTCATTTACACAACGTTTACAGTAATAAAACCGTTTATTAAATCCAATTCGCCAACAATTTAGGCCAACCAATGTTTTCTCTTAGTTTATTTGTAAGATAAGTGTATTTTTCTTTCTAATAGTACCAAGAACATCATTTTTGGATTTATTAAATTACAGTTTGTGCATATCAGACTTAGTTCTTTGTTTATTGTTTATATAGTTTGTCTCTAAGTAAAATTTTGTCTGCTATTTCTCCATCAAACCATTAATGCGAATTATTTTTAATTTAAGTGGCTCGAAAACTTGCTATATTATCTATAAAATCTTTAGCTTAAAAAATCAGAATTTACTAAATTGTTATTGGTAAACCCTGAATAATCGGGAAAGTTAACCATTGAAAAATTTTGACAACAAAATATGATCAAATAGAGAAATTTTATTTCTAGTAATTCTTGTTGGACTTTTAAGTAACTGATTAAGACTAAAATTTGATAAGAATTCTCTGTACTTATTTAGAAGCAGTTTAGAGGAAGATGACGTTGTTCCTTTGTTAAGGATTAAAACATTATGCTCATTAAGTAGATTTACATTGAGATCACCCAAAATAAAGAGGTCATATCACAGTATACGTATCACAAAATACCTAATACTTATCGCAGAATACCTATCACAGAATACCAATCACAGAATACCTATCACAGAATATCTATCATAAAATACCTATCAATACCAATCACAGAATACCGATCACAGAATACCTATCACAGAATACCAATCACAGAATACCAATCAATGAATACCAATCACAGAATATTTTGCCTTTACATTTTGATATCTCATTGCAGAATATTTGTGAAACCTCTTAACCAAGTGTAAAATAGCTATTGGATGTGTACAAGTATGATATCCTCCAGTATAGAGCTGGGATGATGGGGAATAGATGGAAATAACTTAAACTTGAGGTTCTTGTACAATAAATCTTATACATAAGTCTATAAAGCTTTCGTTCTTCTTACCACTATAAAAAAAAGTTTAGATATACGTTGTATATTGAAATACTTCATCCGATATTTGCTTTTCTTTTCCTTACTGATCAATCATCAAGCTTCATTACATTTGACTCGATCTTTGATATAATCTTCATTAGAGCTTATTTTGCATTTATTAAATCATTTGATTTCGTCACAAAATTATACTTTTTTATCAACATGATTTCGTCTTTATAAGATATGATCTTTTTTTATATCATGTTTGTCTTCGGCTTTGTTGGATTTGCTGTTGTTTTCATTTTACTTGGTTTCATTTTTACTACTATTGTAGGTGTCCTGGAAAAGTGTATGCTATAAAGGGTGACAAACTAAGATAGATAACAAGAAAAAATACCTGGTACACAACGCAAAATGGTATAAACAATGTTATTCAATACAATCAAGTATTGCCATGGTGATTCAGCTTTTATTCAACTTTTCAGCAATTGACGAGTCGTAATAAAAATCTGGTGGACAAATAATACATTAAATAATAAATTTAATTAAAGAATTTTACATCAAGCTCATTAAATTTATGTGGAGCAAAAGGATTAAGTTTATTTTGCCAGCATGACTCTCGTCTACGAAATTTATTAAGGTCTTCTTCCTACTCTATAAATTTAAATTCCCAGTCCTGTTTGCCATTGTGGTCTGTTTGACTAATATTATCGAGAAAAGACATTTATTGAAGAGAATTTCCATATAACGGGCTCGCAATTGTTGAATTTGAGCCAGAATTTAGTTACTGTACTACCTACAGATTGTTTTTTGCTTGTCTTACATTACATTAAAAATACAGCGCATAATTACTGTTGAGAACTCTACTTCGAATCTTAATCATGCTTTCAAGTCGTTGCATTTACGATCAAAGACTATTGTCCCTGAGCAAATACCATACAACCGTAGAGCTTGACTAAAAAGATTATTATTAAAAATTAAAAGAATTTTACAAAGGTAAACATGAAAAAACGAAACTTCTAGATACTGAAGTGTTTTATTTCGCCTGACATTCAAACGAGCCTTTGGTCAACCTTACTAACTTCAAAGTCCTAAAAATTAATGTTTTCTGATCAAATGGAAGGAAAATTAATGGTAAGATGAATGGTGTTTAGAAGTTCCACAAATTCTCACAAGAGACTAAAGTTTTTCTTTACCATGTTACTAAATAATAAATATGCCATCAATACAAAACTCACAAAAACTAAAACAAAAGGTTTATCAGTGGCTCCCACAAGGCATCCTTAAAAATTATCCCTGAGCTAGATTCATGCTTAATCCCTATAAATGAATATCAGATTTGTTTAAATACCTTATTATTATTATTTCCCAAATGACTAATTTTAAGAACGCATTCCGCCAACTATAAAAAGTTCTCCGTGGACGCCAATTTTTCCTGATGTTCATTTAAAGATTTTTTAAGTGTATCAAGACCATTATCTTATATTAGAACTTAAGGAGAAATCTTCTAGTAGTATGCGGAACTATTATCTTGTAATTATTGATTATTGATTATTTCATTATTTTCTACGGTTTTCTATACATTTTAAATATTACCTTTTAATATGTTATCCACCATTTATATTAATATCTTTCTGCTTTATAGTCTTTAGTTTTACAATTTTTTTTTTCTGTATGTTTTTTATGTTGCATGCGATACTTTTTATCAACCTATTTTAGCTTCGCTGATCTCAGAGCTATCATCAAATATGCAAATAAAAATTTTTATGTTTTATTTTATCAGTTTTTTTTTTAATTCATACCTGATATAACTACAAATTTTTTAGTCGTGGTGCTAGAGAAAAAACCCAGACCACTTAAATTCTCCTCAGCAAAATATCTTGTTTTTCACTGAAACACCTGTGGTGCCAATATTTTAGATGTGATTAGTCTATTGGGTATTTCACAATTGATTGACCAGGTAACAAGTTCTTTACTAAAATATTGACTATCGTCTTATCCAAACTTACCAGTCTTATCTTTTAATAGAAAGCAGAGTCAGACTCTGACTTTTGGACTAATGTCAAAATTTCCAAAAAACCAAGATGGTAGCATTAGCACATTGCCTGGAGCATCCCTATTTAATGAATACTTTTCTAAGTATTTCGCAGTTATCAAAAATGGAAGTATACTTCCACATCCAATAAACCAAATAAATAGCCGTTTATCATGAATTAAATTTACTGCCTCCGATAAATCTGAAGTCTTAATAGCCTAAAGTGCTTAAGATCCATTAGTACCCATAACTTAACCTAATGTGTAATTCCTTAATTTCTCCAATACATTTACTATTTCAATCTGCAATTGTACGTTTTACCGATTCATGGAAAAATTTTTTTAACATCTTCCACAAAAATAATTTATAACTCTTGTTAAAAATTATAAACCAACATTATTTTGGCCTGTACAAGGAAAAGTTTCTGTAACGAGGTTCTTTCAAAACACCACAATCTGATTTTAGAACAAGGTGATTCTTGTGTTTCTCAAACAATTTATATAACTCTCTCAATTAGATTTTATACCCGAAACATCTCATTTTAATTTTCTTTAAAACTGGATGTTTGTCTTTTTAAATTCATCTAACATTAGAATTAATATAGGAACTGCTTACTTTACATCATTTGTAGCTGGCAATAACGAAATTTTTCTACATTGATTGAGTATAGCTTGCAAAGAAAGAGAAACAATCGTGTAAAACGTAAGCGTCGAATTTAAAATGTTAAATAGTAATTAGATTTGTTCAGCCCCTTTCTACGGGAAAATTAGGAAATATCGGGAAAACGGGAAACAAATCTTCCTCCGTTCATTTTCTGCTCAAGTAAAAATAGAGCATACATTGAAAGAAACAAGAACCTAAAGTCTAAACTGTAATCAGGGGAACAGCAGGACGATTCAGATATCAATCCTCAATCGATATGACTAAATCACCAGTTTCTAAAACATGCATACTTTCCGCAAAGAATTATAAGTTGGAATGATTTGCAAAAGCCAATCATATTTACAAGGCTTTATTGCAATTAAGAGAATATTTCCAACTACTTCTAGTGACAGGTGGACAAATGAGATTCTGAAGGGTGGTTGCGCAGAATATGTTATAGTAACCGTTTCGTCAATTGAAAATTCGATTGCATCTGGTAATTCAGAATCAAAGGAATAATGTCAATGGATGTACTTTAATTCATAACAGCCTAGTGATCTCCTTCACCTTCAGCATTGTGGCCTTAGATTTCCTTTCCTCGAGTTTCAAAATTTAATGGTGGGATTGAGTCCGTAGACTAGCCCTTCCTAATGGCGAAACAATAGTAAACTCTATGTTGAATTTTTCTGCTGCAGCCCGTAGCGTAAGTTCATCATCGTAGGTACCATCAACTGCCATGTTACGTAGGTACCATCAACTGCCACGTTATGTAGATTTTTGCTGAAAGTCATTGCAGCAAAGAATTACAGAGAAAACCTCACATTGTCAAAAGGATGCTTTTCCAAATAAATGACGACTTCATTTCGTAAAGTTACCGAAAAATTTTGCACTTCTCACTAATCTGGAAATTTCCATTACCTGATGGATTGTTTTGTTGTTTTTTTCCTCTAGATAGTTATCGGAACTCTTGACTAACCCCGTAAACTTTCCTGATATAGTTTTCTTTTTTCATTCATCTTAGATTGTTTTGCTTTTCGATTTTGTTTTACATCAGTAATGTTCTCAACTGAAAACCACGGGCACGTTTTTTCATTTGTAATGGGTTGCTTAAATTTTATTTTATAATATCCCAGTTTTCACAATTACTCCAATTAAAACGTGTAAGCGCTTTGGTGCCCTTTTGTCTGCTTTACCGTATCTTATAAGAACCTTTTCGATTAAAGTGATGAACATCTATTTTTCTTCCTAAAATAGTTGCTTGTCCTTTTTGCAACTTTTTCACTGCAGCTATGGACACGATTCTGAACGATACTAGCAAAATCTGTGCAGTTGTTTCAAAAAAGAGATCGCTATCCTGGTTCCTTACTTTTTTCATTATTCACGATTTTAATTTACTGAAGAATGAATGTTCTTGACACACTGACGCCTGAACCTTTTTGTGCTACCATATCAAACATTGAATTTATTTCTTAACAAACGATGTGACAATAGTAATATCTCTGGAGTTCCATGTAGAACATATTTTATCTTTAACTCACCCGTCTGCTAAGCCCAGCGTAAGCATCGGCAGCTCGTGCTTGAATATTTTGCAACCTCCGTATTTATTTTTGGTGAGCGTTTTTGTTATAATTTTCTCAACCTTTTCCTTTTTAACTATCCCTCTTCTTCCAAACAAAAAATTATAACTTCCATTTAGCGTCAACTTATTTTTCATTCTCCAAAACTTAACAATCGCGCTTTTCTCTTTTCTTAACCGTTGCGATACGAAAATAGTAAACTCCTTATAACCAGCTTTTTCACTGCTTCATACTCCTCTTCCTCCATAGCCACATTTTGCTTGTTTTAAACATAACGCGATGAAAATTAATAAGAAATAAAAATGCAGAGACAATTTCTGATTTCTTCTGACTAAACACTGCTCAACTGCACTCTAAACTGACTTTTATCTTGTAAAAAAAACTTTAAATGAGGAATGCAGAAAATGATGAATCGTGTTTATGTATATTTCAGCATTTTAAAATATAAAAAACCGTTAAGAAATATTTCAAATTAGCCCAAAAATCTAAAAATAGGTTGCTTTAGAAACTTTCTAATTCAATTCAGGACCCCTCAATTAGCCCCTGTTACAACTTACAGTGTTTTTGTAGCACTTAAATTTTTAGATTTTTTTATTACAAAGTTGGTATAAAATGTTATTACAAAATGGGCCAGCTCTTTTATTACAAAGTGGGCTGTTTTTATTACAAAGTGGGTCAGTTATTACAAAGCGGGTCGATTATTACAAAGTGGCCCACAACAAATGACTTACTTAACTTGATAATCTCAGTAATAACTGTTAATAATTTTAATTTTTAATCATCTTTTAAAGCTAATTGATCACCTTAACAATCTCATTGTAATTGGATTGTTCAATCTCTTAAAACAGTTAACGAATTTGATCATCCTCTTCTACATGTTATCGTTATTTTAATCGTTCGTATTTTCATATTTTCGTTGGTTGATATCATCAATAGAGGTTACATATTGCATCGAAGTATTTTCTCTAAAATTAAAAAGATTAAAATTTAAAATTTTGTAAATAACAAATATATTACATACACTAGGATACTGTTGCACGAGTTGTAAAGCAACTTGCTTAAAAAATAAAGCAAAAAAATATAACTAACAACTTCACGGTAGATATTAGCTAGATAGAATGTTTCCAAAGCCACTTGCAATTGGCATTATTTATTATCAAGAATATATAAGAACAGCTCCCTGAATAAGTTTTTACAATATAAAGAAAGACACATTGAATATTGATATTGAATAGAAGTAGGTAGACATGTAGAGAAATTTTTGAATTTAAAATAATTAATATTTATTTTTTAAATTTTATATGTAAGAATAATAGCTGGACCTCTTAACTGAGTTCTCTTAACAGAGTTGCTACTGATTACTATTCTTAAAACTTTAAATTGCTTGTGTGAGACTTGGAGTTTAAACACTAGCGTTATTGACAAGCTCTTATATTTGATATCTTTACTCGATTATATTTGATATCTTTACTCGATTGAATTACGTACGTATCCTGGAATATTTGTTTCGATTTTTCGATTGGTCGAGACTTGCTCTATTTACTAGATTTTATTTATTGGAGAAAGATGGTGACGCTGTTAGGCTTTATTTTCTGTATCCATTTTATCTGCCGCCTAACACGAAGGAAACATCATATAATTATCCTTCATTTATATAAAACATTATTCAATCCGAACAATACAGCAATTATGTTACGTATAAAGTCATTAATTAAAGTGATTTTGTTCATTTACACAACGTTTACAGTAATAAAACCGTTTATTAAATCCAATTCGCGTTGTTATTGTTTCCATGGTGAAGCTAGTACATACACCGAGAGTAATCATTACATTTATTACATTTTCAACTTTATATGAAGTTATCTATCAACACCGATTTAACAATCTCGTAACAAAGAAATATTTACCTCTGCAATTTTTTTTTAATTTTAAATGGAGACATCGAGACAAACCCTGGTCCGAAAGCTTGCTGTATTAGTTGTATAACAAATGTTTTTAAAGAAACTCTGACCAAGTCCCTTGTAACTGCTGCTTTCAAGAGTGTTTCGTTTGATTTGCCTAAAAGACAGTAATAAATGTTCTTTGTGTCTAATCTATAGTTGAATTTCCTGGCTACTCGTTTATTAGCAAAATAAGAAAATTAGGAACCGTTGAGCCCCCTGACTCGTTGTTACATTTACCAGCGGACGATGACGTATCTTTCAACGAATGTCTAAAAAAACTGGTTAATGAAAATAAAGAAGTTATTCTAATGGTTGATCTGAATTGTAAATACTCAAAATCAAACGATCATGCTTCAATAAAATCTTTGTTTAACACATTTGGCTATAGTCAAATTGTTAAAAAAGCAACTCATATCACCAACACCTCGGAAACACTTATCGATGTCATTTTATCAACAAAAACAGATAACATAAGTGTTACAACAGTTTTTCCTGTTTATCTCAGTGATCACGACATGATTGATTGCGTAAAAAAACAAAACAACGTCAAATATAAACTAAGAATAATCCAGTGAAGAAGCTTTTCTAACTCCTGCGAAGACTAAGAAAAATATAAAACCAAGTCCACTGGCATGCAGACTTATGAAAAAATTTATTAACAACGAAATCAAACGAGCAGATTGTATTTTCTACAACAAACTACTAATTTCAAACGAGTTAAAACCTGACAAATTCTGGAAGATAATCAAGGAAGTTTTTCTTGTTAAAAAACAAAATGTTGCTTCTCAAACAAGTTTCAACCTCAATGGGAAAACTACAGAAGATGGATTATTAATATCTATTAGTTTCTGTACATTATTTAGTAATATTACAGCGACTTTGAAAAAAAACCTTCCCAACTAATGAACTGTACGTGGTGCCACAAACCAACTGACAGTTATCCGTTCCTTTCGCCGCCAAAAAGATTTACTTTCCTACCAATTGATTCAGTTGCAGTTTTAAATATCCTGGAAAAATTTAAAGCAAAAAAACTTACAGGAACTGATAATCTTCCACCGAGATTCTTAAAGGACTTTTTATTTCACTTTTTATTTCAAAACCTTTAACTCACGTCTTAAATCCCTCCCTTTCATCTGGAGAAATACCACTTTAAAGTTATTCCAGACCATAAATGTAGGAAGAAGAACGTCTATGAAAATTACCCCATCAGTATTTTAACAAAATTATCTAAAGTACTAAAGTGGTATGCAAGTTCTCAACACGTACACATCTTGTAAAAAAACAAACTTATATAGCGATACCAATTTGGTTTCCGATACAAACGTTCTACTGAAATTGCGGCTACACAATTTTCAGACGTTAGAAAAGGTATAGACTCTGGAAAATACACAAGTTCAATATATATATATATATACATATCGATTTTAGTAAGGCATTTGACACTATTAGGAATGCATCCATATTAAACACACTCCCAAATCTCGGAACTACCGGAGTCGCAATGGACTGGTTATCCAACCAGCTATTCATGCGCCAACAATCAGTTCTTTTTGATAACACGATCTCTTCACCTACTTACATTACATATGGAATAACACAAGGTTTAATCCTTGGACCTTTATTGTGCCTACTTCATTTCAGCAAATCAGCAAACCTTCTCTTTCACTGTAAGGTCATTGAGTATGCTGACATAGTGATGATTGAAAAACTTGTCAATGGTGACTTCAGCAACCTATGTAATTGGCTCAAAGAGAATGAACTGATCGCTAACTTGAAGAAAGGTAAAAATAAACTTATGGTGTGTGGCATTAATGCAAAACTTAAAAAGTTGAAAGATAACTCAATCAAATTTGGACACCAGAGATATTTTTTTAAACATGAAACTTCCTACAAATACATTGGTTTACGTGTAAATAACAACCTAAACATGTCTAATCACTTAACGTGAGCTATTAAAAAAACTTCCACTCGTGTAAATCTCCTCCGTCGGATCCGTTTCATTTTGAATCAAATAACAGCAATTTGTATATACCGAGCGATTTGTATATACCGAGCTATGATTTTACCAACTCTTACGTACAGCCGTCTGATTACTACAGCGTCTCTGACAAGCACAAATTGGGACAAAACTATCGTTTTGAAAAAAAGAAAGATTTAGGATAGTTAATGCTAACCTGATACAAAAACCATTAGCAGTTCTTCACAACCCAATTTGTACATTTTTTTATAAATGCGTCATGAACAAAGTATGTGAAAACTTTCATAATTACTTTAGATTTGAAACTGTGAAAAGGGCAGGTTTACACCAAATAAATATGAGAAAATCGAAAAAAGGAGAGTGAAACCAGATCAACCTATATTATCGTTGGAACGTTCGAATTTAGAATTGTGCGTATCGTATGTAACGAAGTTTCAACATGAAGGCAATTGTTTTAGAGAGAATAAGACTTATCGAGTGATTTTATTATTTTGACGTCCACACGTATGCTGTATGATTTTTATGCATGCGGTTATCGGTGGAGGGTATTGCAACGGCGTTCTCCACTACGACATTGATGTCATCCTCGACGCTGCAATGTCTACTTGATTATTGTTATTATTATGATCTACAAAGGATAAATATTAACATAAACTCATCATAAAGTTTATCAAAAATATTCGATTTGAAATCTATTTTTTATCTCATTGGTTTGCATATAATTTAGATAACATAAAGAAAAATGAATGATGAAGTTTTGTCAGATCTTCCACTAATTGCTGGGGAACATAAACAAGATCTTCGACTTTGCATTACCTGCCAAAAAGTTAAATATTCCACCGGATGCAATAAGCTGAAAAGTACTGAAAATGATAGAGCTACTATTTTTAATGCTTCTAGATTGTTGCAGGATATGTTAATGACCATTACAGATACGGAGTTTAAAAATAGGAATGTCATCGGCAAAGTCCATTGCAGCCCAAAAACGAGGAAGATGGTTGGATTTTATTGTAAATAGTTGGTTCAAATCGTTCATGAAAGTTTGCTCAATGGTTTCAATTACAAATTGGTCAAGGTCTGGATTCAAAAAAAAAAGATATTGAAGATATAGAGATCAAGGCACCATTGAGTGTACTAAAACTATTGCATGCTGAATAGCTGAAAAATCTCTATGATGAGCTTACTAGTTCCAAAGTTAGGAAAGTTATTATTAATGGCTGGAAGACATACGGTATACTGGATGCATTAGACATGGGATCAAAAGATTTACCACCACTTGATTCTTGTACTGAAATCGACGATATTTCTATTCCACAAAAAATTAATACAGCATGGAAATTTCCCGAGGGGAACAATCCCCATGTAAACGATCGTGACGTCTATTTTGGTGTGTCCAATTACGAATTAGTTATGGACGGAAATGCAATTGATATTATGACAGAAGAATAAATAAATTTTTATTTCTTAAAAGAAAACTTGTTCTTGCTTTGTAGTCAAATAAAATCCACGCGAAAAAACTAAATATTTGTCAACCGTGAAATTAAATCCGTGCGAAAAAAATCAAACTGGGATCATCCGCGAAATCAAGTCCACGCGAAAATTCAAAAATCAGCGTCCGTGTAAATCAATCCATGTGAAGATTAACCCGGTTAAGGTACTTGAAACTAAAGACCCTCACGAAAATCCATGTATCATATGTAATCAAGTTAAATATAAAAGTAAAATCCGGAAGCTACGTATATGCGAAACGAGGCGAGCAAGCAATTTCTCGCTGCTTTTAAATTTAACAAGGATGAATGAAATTTATATTAGGGGTAAAGGAATTTTTTGCAAGACTATTGGAGAAATTTTTGCTGAAGATCTATTATATCATAAAAATTGCGTTACAAATTATTTCGTAAAGTTTCAACGAAAGATTAGCTAGCTATTAGACAGAGAAGATGAACAAAGTAGCAGTGGTAATTTGAATGTTTATTTCGTTGAAATATGGAAATGTTTTAAGCTGAAAAACATTGATATGCTGTTTCTGATTGTCGAAATTTACTCAATAAGAAGCTTACCAACGCAACTTTTGGTAAGTACTTATTTCTTACATAATTAATTTTCACGAGCCTTATAATTTAATTGTAAAATAAGGCATATACATACTTGGTACCGTACTAAAAATCTCAATGGTATTCTCAATACATCAAAATTTGTTATTACTGTATCAAATTTATTTATTTAATCACTTTATTTACACATGTTTGTTTTTTATTATCACTCAATTATGTTAATTTTATTCCATTCTGTTTTTCTGTTTTTCTCTTTTGATTTTATTATTTTAAAATAAGTCGCGATCAAGAAGATAATTTACTGTTAATAATACTTAGCTTGTTAATGACTTAACTTCTAGTATTTAATCGCTCAAAAAGAGCTGCTTTGAGAAAACTAATTTGAATTCTAAATTCAACGGATGGGGGTAGGGTGTGGGTGTTGCTTTATGTGTGGTCAAGATGTGTTTATATACTAACATAGTGGAGTGTGTTACTTATACAAAATTATTAAATGGGTGAGGGGGTGGGTGGTGGGTTAATGTTATCAATTATTTTTGAGAAGAAATGTTTTACGTACCTTCTTGAAGGAAGGAAGTCGCAAATGTTCTTTTCTTCAAAGATTAATTAGAACAGAGTGCGAAGAGTTTGATTTCATTTTGAACTCCAGCTACTGTAATCCCAACGATTTAACAATTACCTTGAAAAACTACGATAATCATCGATCAGAACCCAGGGAGACTGTTTTCAATGCATTATTTCCATATCAGAAGAAGTCAGAGAGTATCAGAAGAAAATATGACATTATTTTTCAAATCTTAACATAACTTGGAAGACAATGGGGAAAAATTAACCCCAATGCATTTTAGTTTGATAGAAACTATTAACTATGTGTGCAAGTCAATGAATCTCATCCAAACTTTTAATCGCTTGGGTCTCTGCATGAAATATGACGAAATTTTAAGACTGGAAATTGCATTAGCTCAGTGATCAATCGATATAGCTGGTCCCCATCGTGTACCAGTCCCACCGCCTATATTGTCATCCACTCTTATTCATGGTGCAATGGATAAGTTTGATCATGAAGAAAATACGTATTGGTGGAAGCCATGAAACGATACTGTCAAAAAGCTGTGTGAGCCCCAAAGTTTCCTTCGCGAGGCAAAATATCCGCTTCATTTGTACCAACCACTCCTACTGATTTCAAATCCAAACAAGAGAAATTACTTAAACATTTTGCACTATGGACCATGGCTCGATATACTACTAAAAAAATCAAACCTGTTTATTCAATGTGTGATAAATCATCTACTCCATCATTTAGTCCGACAAATGGCCTCATCATTGATTGATTCAGTGATCAACGTCATCTAACTTGCATTGCATTCACCCCTATTATACCTTATCCAACTACCGATTTCGATACAATACATATGCGCATGACCAACTTTCAGGACGTTCTTATACAAAAAGGCCTTTTGTGGCCCTCTTTGGTGAAATGAAAGAGTTTATAGGATCACAAAGAAGTTACAGCTGCTTAACCCTAATAAGTTCAGCAACATATTCCTCGCCTTGGAAGACTTTCATTTGGAAATAAATCATTATATCATGCTGCGGTAAATATTTTGAAGAGATTGGCGTCAGTATTATTATTGTTAAAAACGAGATATTCGCTCCTTCAATTGTAAATTCTGTAATCAATGGTAGAAACTGTATACAAATAGAACATCATTATGCATGAAAAAGCCAATACACACTAACCATCTGCAAAACCTCTGTCAGAGCTTGGTGCTGAAGTGGGAAAATTCTTAAAAGAAAAAATTCCATATGAGATTCCTGAAAGCAACGAAAAAATTATGACTGTTATAGATTTTATGGTGTATGCCCGAAAAGTTCCTGTTAAAAAATTTTAGTTAAAAACATTTGAAGACTTTGCATAAAATTTATTGAGAACATTTGGAGATTTAGTGAAATGGAGTTACCGAATTGGCGTAGTTTTTGGCTTGTATTTACCAAACAGCATTAAACAGCATGAGCAAAATTGGCGTAGTGGTAATTGTAATGGTATAACGGCAACAATAATCATGGGAACGTTTACTGCAATGTTCACAAGAGGAAGTGGATGATCGTATGATATTTCATGTTGATCATAGAATTTGGTTTGGAAGATTTAAAAAGGTTGTAGTTGCGTCTGCAGATATCGATGTTTTCATAGTCTTGGTTTACCATTTTAGTCGCTAGAAGAACTGTGGGTTATCAGTTGTAAATAGCCAGTATAGCCCGTATAGTTAAACCAGTTTACAAAATTAACAATATCATGATAACGCTTGCTATAGATATATTACCAGCGGTGCATGCTCTGAAAAGTTTGGACACAACCAGTAAAGTGGAAAAAAGTAGTCCACTCTCAATGTCGCAAAAAATTACGGAAGCCATTTATTGGATGATTTTGGTTAAAACTCACTAAATTAGGAGATGATTTTAAATGCAGAGAAATTTTTAGCGCAATGTCTTTCTACAAATTCTCAATTGGAAACATTTGATAGTATACATAATCACACATTCCATCTCAAGTCATTCCAAATAAATTTAGAGAAGTTACCGTCCACATCAACTACTATTCGTTTTCATATAATGTGAGCCTATCTTCATTTGCGGTTAAATGCACCTTTTATTGAAAACATAGAAATTGATCTATGAAATGGTGGATATCACATATCGAATGAAAAACTTATTCCAATAAATATAAACGGACCTGTTATTCCTGAAAACTTTCAAACGCCATGCAATTGTATCAAGTCTCCATGACTTTGATAAATAAATAAAATCATAAATAAAATCGAAATAATTTCAGCTTTTTGAAAGATGATGTTTTAAGTATACTAGATTTATATTTTTCTGTACCGAAAACAAGATAATTATGTAGTTGAAGGAAATTAAATTTAGGAAGTTTTCTCAGATCAGTTGACCAGACTAGGTTGGAGCGTCCAGCATTCTTGAAAACATCATCTCATAAGTATAAGATTTTCTGTGTTCAGATAGATCTGTTTCGTTTAGTTTTAAAGACTGTGATTGTAACAAAATTCGATAGAAAATAGCTTCAACTTTTAACAAAAGATTAGCTTAACTTCCACAGATACTTTCTCATTGTACTACTTCAGGATCATTTTGTGTTCTGCAACCTTATAACGCCGTAAATATTCCAAAGAAATGTTTTCCCATAGGACATAATATAAAAAATTTATAATATAATATTATAAATATAATATAATATAATATTTATAATATAAAATATATATATTTTATGTTTTTTTACGTTCATTATCTGTAAAGTTATTTATCTGCATTAACCTACTTTTCAAATATCTCTAAGCTGTTGAGATAAACTCTGAAGAATGCAATGTCTGGCTTGTTTATTTTGAGCCTGACTTCATACTTGTGTACAAGTGTTATAGGTGCGGACATATTTAAAGATGTGTATTATCCAGGAAGAAATATTGATTTATCGGAAAAAAAATTAAAAATTCCAAAAATATATACTTTGTATAGTCGTCGTGAAAGAAAAACTTACTTCACCGGCAGATATCAAACGTCTGGGTTTACATCGTATGAACAAAAAAATCAGAAAAATAGCTATGAAAAACCTGAGCACTTAGCATGGGAAACAGTTTCAGCAAAGACTGGAAAAGTAGTCTCGACGTATGTTGAAGTTAAAGAAAAGCCAAAAATTGATAAAGTACCAAATTATATTATAAACTCCTCTAGAAAACGTTCAAGGAGGAATGTTTATGGTCGAGATGATAGAATCTATGTTCCACTAAACGAGCGGTTTGGTTTAATTGAACCATTCAGTTACACAGTACGTATTTCAACAGGGTGCTCTGGTATTGCTGTTTCTCCTAGACATGTCCTTACAGCAGCACATTGCGTGCATGACCAAAAAGACTATATAAAAGAAACAAACCATATGAGAGTAGGTTTCTTATTGGAGGGAAATGATACGAGTTGGTACGATGTACAATCAATGAAAGTATCAAAAGGCTGGATAAACGGAGGGAAAGAAGATGCACCTTTATTCGACTATGCTCTACTTAAACTCTCTAAAAAACATGATCGACCATATATTTTGATGACTGTGAGTGAAAATGATCAACATGGCATAGGAGAAAGAATAACTTTTAATGGCTTTGATGACGACAAACCAGGTGGAACTTTGTGGACAAGGTAAAAAAAATATTGGATTTATTTTACTATTTTTTTCTACTTCTTCGGTTTTAGATATATAGATATTTGTTAGAAAACCAGAACGAAGTATTTAGAGTGTCTATATATATATATATATAT
>JAUZNK010010683.1:0-23846 GCA_035046665.1 Euphysa ruthae
AATTGTAATGAGGGACTCAACAATATTATATGGTCAAGATGTCCAAAAAATATATTTATTCACAAGTCTACCTTTGAATTGGGAGTGAACTCAGCTATTTTATATTTTAATGAAGGAACTGCTTGTGTTCAGAGAGTTTTAAGCCGCCTCAACCTTTTACAATTGGAGCAAAAACAGCACTGTCCTCATTTCATAAGGATCAAAAACGTATAACCAATATGAACCGAAAAGAAACTTTAGAGAAAAAAAAAAGAAGAGTGAGATTAAAAGCCATTAACAAGGGTTGGCAGGATGACGAAAAAGAAGTTGAAAACAATAAATCCTACTCATCTGGAAGTTTTTGATTTTTTTAAAGTATTTTCAACCTTTTATTGCAATTTTCTAGTTTTTGCTTTTTCGCAAAACTTTTCGAAAAACTTTTTGGAAAGTGAAACTTTTTTTGTTTATTATTTACTCAGGTAATGCTATGATACTATATTTAATATGAAATTTGGGGAAATTTTTTTTTTTAGTGGTGAGCCACCTTAAACACTAGAAGTTACAACACTATTTCAAAGACTAAGTTTTTTTGAGACGGGAGAAAACCGCTTCAAAATTAAAAATTCCAGGCAGTTTTAAAAACCGAAGCTGCTTTAAAGACGAGACTTTCAACGAACGAAGTGCACTTTGACTAAAACCCTCCAGAGTTTACCTTTCAGTCTTCTTGCTCAATCTCATTGAGCGCAAACCAGAAAAATTTTAGTTACTTGACCACAATGAAAATAAAAATTGATCACAATCAAAATATGGCTTTGGCTTTTCCTGCAAATTTCCACAAAATATGGCCCATTGTCTTAAATTACAAAAAGAAAGTAATTTCAGGAACTTTTTTGGATTATTTTAGGTTTTAACGTTTTTTTTTTTTTTTTTTTTTTTTTGCTGTTCACTTTTTGATAATAACTGATGTATCCACCGCAATATTAGTTTATTGTACGATTTCAAGGATTATTTAGATATATTTAGAAATGAAGGAAAATCTTCAAAATCTCAACCAAGTATTCAATGAAAATGCGAGAATATGTAATGAAAGATGAATCAAGGCTTCATCTATTATTAAAGAATCTAACTATACAAAAAAAGTTGTTTTATAGTTTGAAAGAAAAGAAAAAAAATTAAGTAAGAAGAATGGTAAGACATATTTTTTTATCATTTTGAATATGAAGACGCTATTCGTTATACCAGCGTGAAATTTTAACACTTTCAAACCCACCTTCTAATTTCTGGATAAAGAAGCTTTAAAATATCAAACTCATATTGAAATTTTTTCGAAAGGGAAACTTTAAATATCTACTTCAGCTTGATTTCTGCATAAATCCCTCTCCTTATAAGTTAGGAGCATATTATTTCCAGGTTTTCCGTTGATTTCAACCAGCACAATTATTTTCTCAAGAGATGAAGTACGCAATAAAAAGATATTTTTGTTTCTATTAATCACCTTTGCTGGAGTACTAGAAGTGATTTGGTTTATTTAGACAGACGTTTTGAATTTTGTTTAGAAATTTTTGAACTTCAGAAATTCCATTACCTTGAACAAAAAATAGTTTTTACTCTACTTTATTTCCGCTTCATGTTAACAGGTGTTCCATGCAACCAAAAATTAATCAATTTCTTTTTAGAACTTTGGATCACTCGTTAATTTTGCAGGCCAAATGGCCAGCAACTACGATGGCAGCAAAAAAGAAAGCAATAAAAGCAACAACAATGATGACAACAACAATAATAATGGTCAAAATACAGGAGGTATCGATGCATTGCTATCACTGATACCACAAGAACAACAAAAAACACAAAAAGATAAAATTTTTGATACGATTGGTCCTGTAATAAAAGTTATGAGTCCAAAGTGGGGAGACGTTATCGTCGGTATATTGAAAAATATGGAATTTTCAAAGCTCTTGCCAATTGCTAAAGATGAAAAGGAACTGGAAAAAGCAGTTCGAGAAGAGGAGAAGAAACTTGAGGCAAATGAAAGTAACGGTCAGTCCATAGAAGAAAGAGAGGCTGCCCTGCAGAAAGAACTAATTGCATTAAAAGAGGCAAAATTGCAGAAAGAATTAGACGAACTGCGTGCACAAAAGAATTCTTAACATGCCATTTAAGATTTATATAAGAGTTATTTATAAAATTTGTAGACAGACATTTAATAAAACGATTACTCAACTGCAAACTGCTTGTAAAATATACAAAGCACATAATTTAAAACTTTATTTAGAAAAAAGCTTCCCGGACTCCGATTTGGAAATCGTCGATAAATCGATTTATGAAAATTTCGAGCTTGCATTTTGCATTCGATTGCCCACAATAATAAATAGGCTATGATAAATAGATATTGGTAAAAAAATAAATATTGGTGAATAAATATCAGTGATTAAATAAATATTGGTGAACAAATAAAAATATTGGTGAATAAATAAATATTAGTGAATAAATAAATATTGGCGAATTAAATTGTACAAAAAACAACCCAATGTTATTCCTACAAAGTGACATTTTAATTAGACGAGTAAAAGTTTAAACTCCAGCAAATCAATTTTAAAATAACAAATTTGATTTACTTCATTATAACAATTTTTCATATCGATTATTATTATTATTATTCGTTTCGTGTGGCATGTATTTAAGTTTTACTTGTCTATGAAAATAAGGAGGCATGGTGGTAATAATGTATATTACTTGTTTAAATTTAGTCTTATTAAATTTTTTTATTTGTGTCTATGTTAAAATATTTTAACATCAAAAGATATAATACAATAGCTTCCAATTATTTGCATCTTTCGAAAATAATATTTAATACCTTAAAAATAAATTTTTATAGATTTAATTATAGAATAAAAATAATACATATAAAATTAAAACAGTGTATTAGGGTAAACGCTGTAGAAACATCGATAAAGAAATAGCTGGGTTGATTTATAGGTCCCACGACATAGCACGTTAAAGACAAACAATTACAGTAATAAAAATTTTTGATCTAAGTCACTAATAGAAAATTCACGCCTTATTTTTCCACATAAAATAAGACAGGAAAATAAGTTTTAAAGCATTAATAAAAGTATTAGGATATAGAAATAAACAAAAACTTTTTAAAGATCGTTTTTGAGTAGGAAAAGAGTTTTTTTTACTATCAAACCTAAAAAATTCTCGGTATTAATGGCCGCACTTCTAAATCCACCATGAAGAAATCACAAAACAAAAATATATTTTTTAGTATCAACGTAGTATTGCTACTTCTCTAGTATCCTGTAAAACAGAACTTGCATAGAAAATTTTAAAACAACTTTCGTCCATTCAAACGTAAACTATAAATAAGTTTTGGACGAGATGCCTAAAATTATTAGTAATGCAATTAGTAAACATGATTGGAATATAAATTGTAAGAATATAAAATAAAATATATATATATAATTTTTGAGTATAGAGTATTTTTTGGGCTGAGCCTCAAAATTCTTAGAGAAAACTTTAGGCTGAGATATGATTATTTTTCAAGAAACCAAAATTTACAATTTTATAAAATTTTCCGATTATCTTTTGTTTTGTTTTGTAAGTTTTGAGAAGATTTTGACAGTTTTTTTTTCAGAGCAACGTATTTGACATACTGATGGATTTTTATTAAATTGGTATTATGAATCGTATAAAACTTGATAGATGTTTAATATTCGTCGTGTTTTGCAGAAACAAGGAAAAAATATATATAACTTCTCGATTTTATGATATCTTTATTTTCCGAAAAATGAGGCTCGCCATATGGTTAGAATATGCCTAATTTTTAGCCGTTGTTATGCTTTTAAAGAAAAAAACTTCAAAGAATTTCGAATAATTTCTCAAGAAAGTTTCATTCCTTAAATTATCTGAAACGAAACTTCAACCTAGCCGAAGCGAAGATTTTAAAGAAAAAAAAAAGGATAAATTCTTGTTTATAACACATCTCCTAGGCCCTACAACAAAGAAAAAAAACAAAAAAAAAAACTAACTAACCAGATACCGAAAATATTATAAATACTGTTTCTAACGTGAAACTAACTTTCGTTTTTGTCAAGGAGTTATAATTCTATACATAATATCCACTCAGTAATGGAATACCATCCCATGAATTTTCAAATATTGATAGAGAACTAAAACATAAATACAAACATGTATTATTACTGTACAAATCGAATTATATAAAATAGTTATTTCCTTGAAACGATGCAAATAAACACCATATAATAAATAATAATACACACACCCAACACCACAACCATATTACACCCTTTGTATTTCAAACAGTCGCACATCTGTATCGTACCAAATAGGTGGATCAATATTCCTTTAACAAAAAAAAAAAAAAAAACATTTTAAAGAATGAATGGATGAACTGGTCAATCTATTTTATAAAATATGTAGAATTCTCAAAATTCTAAGTTACAATCTTTTGTTTATGCAAAGTTCATCATTCCACTCAATACACATCAGTTAATGTCTGAATACAAAACATGTTTTAACATAGTGTAAACCATTGATAAAACAATAAGAACGGAATGTTTTGAAAAATTGCTCACACTCCAAAATATTTTTTAAGAAGTGATCACTTGGCTCAAAAGGCCTCTATAGTTCTCTAACTTTATGAGAAAATTTCATGAACGTTGTCAGACCTCAAATTACCATGTTAGAGTTCTATGTTAAAATAAAAATAAAAAAGAATTATTAGGCTTAAAATGACCATGTTTTGTGGACCGCACTGGTTTTAAACACCTTTCCAAAAAAGCAGAAATGTAAAAGTAACCATAAATAATATTTTCAAATGCCAAACAAAATCTCAGGTAAATCCAAAAAAAAAAAAAATTCTTAAAAAATACCAATTTTGACACGTTTCGAGGACCCGGGAAACAAGAATTTTGACATGTTTCGAGGCCCCAGGAAAAAATAATATTGACACGTTTCGAGGCCCCAAGAAAAAAGAATTTTGACACGTTTTGAGGCCCTGAGAAACAAGAATTTTTGGCACTATTTTGCTGTTTTGTGGGTTAAAAGAGTCCCCATAATGGACCTTTAACTTACATTTTTAACTTTAAATTTTAAGAATTTAAATTGAAGTATTTTGAGAAAATTTTAAAATATTGATTTTTGGCATAAAAAAATGAGATTATTTTTCGAAAATCTAAAATTGTCACTTTCACTTTCATTGAAATTTTTCAAAACAAGTTTAGAGAAAATCAGAAAGATTAAAAATTCTAAAAATAAGATAAATTTGAACCACTTTCGACCTGAATCACGGTTTACATCCAAAATTCTACATGTGCTAATACGCAGCTAGACAGCGAAAATTTTCGAAGGTGACCAGACGGACAGAATAAATATTTTATTCATGTCATATTTTAAAATTATTATCTACCTATTTAAATAACTGAGTTGAAAAATGAAAATTTATTTGAAATGACCCAACTTGACGAATTTAGGCTTTTGTTTTCAAGGTGTTAGGAGTCATTATTGGCTCCAGTTTGAGCTTTAAAAATATTTTGTAAATATTATTTTTTGTGCCCAGTTTAGAATTATGCATGCTTTGTGCATCTCTGAGGTTAAAAATATTTTTAATGCCAATATAATGCCTTTTTTAATTTTTTATCTACTGACTTGTAAACTAGATTTTTTGTAATAAAACTAGTACGGGCCTTATGAATAATACATATAGACAGGCAATGCGTGATGTCTATAATAATATCTTTAAGTCTCCCTGACTTATCAGTGTAAGATAAAGGTTGCAGTACCATACACCATACACCTACACCATACACCTTCAATTATTAATCGTTGAGGTTTACAAAACTGTAAACCCGAAACCGAATTATTTCCTTTAAAAGGCAAGACTTTTAATTTACAGGTTAGCTGCTTCTTAAGCTACAAGCAGCTCGCAATTTTACATCAGGCATAAATTCACTTCATTTTAAATCTTGCCTTGTTTGGATTAACCTTCCAGATGAGATTAAAAATAGTTAGTGTTACGTATGCTGTGGATGTTTGTGTAACTGTGTTTGCTGCAACTAGTTTTTTGTTTAATAAAATTTAGTCTTTTTTTATCTACAATATCCATTTCCAATTTTTTTTTAAAAAGTTTAAATTAGTCATAAACGCTAATTGTACAAGAAGCATATCTGTTTAATAGATGGAACTTTAAGAGTGTTTTTGCTTAACGGTTTAGAAGAAAATTTTTCTGATGACAAACCTGATGATTTAAAAAGTAATTTTAATGATTACATTCAGGTGTTCAAAGAAATTTAAAAATTTAAATCTTCAATTTTTATGACATTAACTTTATTAGTTATTATTACGCGTAAGAAGAAAGTTGTCAAGCCAAGAGCATATGGTTGCATACAAGTGGGTGGAGGGGGTTGCGAAGGTAATTTACGTATGCCAAAAATATTTTTTCGCACAGCAAAATCTCAACACTTCTTTTTTTTCTACGATAAAAGCTATTGCGTTGCAATTCTTTATTGTTTGATTTGTCTATGACGTTTGACCTCGGTGACCAGTAAAAACGAAAATCGCTTTAAAAATTATAACAGAAATAAAACTTAAACAAAAATGATTAAAGGGGGTAAATATAATTATAATTAGAAATAATTAAATAAATATAAATATAATTAACAGTATGTATGCAAAAAGGGAGTGGTCCTAATAAAAGTGTAAATTTATGAATAAGGGGGAAGAAGAAATCTAATTTTGGCAGCTTTTGTGTGCACACATTATGTGGACGACCCCGTATCAACTGGAATAATATTTAGTGCTTCAAATTAAATAAAATCAAAATATTAACTTTTATACAAATTTGTAAAATGTATATAAACAAGTTATTTAAATGTAAAGAAAAAAAACTTCTCATGCTTTACTCAATTTCAAATAAATAAATAAATTTCAAATAAATTTCTAAGAATTACTTAATTTTTCCTTAACTTTAAAAAAAACTCATTTCAAGACATTACACTTAGTTATTCATGAAATGATACGAAGACTTGGAAAAAGAAAAAAAAATTCATACCTTAGGTATATAATACCCCACATATATGTTCTAAACCACAGCTGTGTGCCACTGTTTGCCTAAACAGAAATTTTTCAGAAGTGCAGAGCTGCAGAAATGTGTTAGAAGAAAATACACTAGAGTAAAGTTATAATAAGAATTTAATAAAGTCTTCTTGTTGCGAATTTTTTTGAAACATCAGTTTGGTGAATGAGCAACCGTAAGATCTGAATATTGAAAAGAAGCAACACTTTTTAAAATAAGTTCTGTAAATGAGGCAGAAAAATTTTATAACATAGAACCAAAATTGTCCTTTGGGAAAACTCATTAAGGTACTTGTTTTTAAGTGTTTTGCTTTTCTAAAGAGAAGTTTTAATTTAGAAATTTTGATATATGCACTAACAACCAATATGGACTGCCAACATATATGCACAACCAAAACACAAAATGAGCTCATGTAGCTATCAGCTTAATTACATACATGAACACAGTGTCCTGAGCCAGCCCAACTATTCAACAAGCAAGCATATAAAATTGGACATCTAACTTGATTTTAGCCTGAAACTGATGTGCAAGTTTTTAGAAATTATCTACGTCAAATATCTAATAAAAAATTATAAAAAACGTGATTGCTTTTTTTTTTGTACTTATGAATATCAATGTCAATATCAAAAATTACAAAAAAAAACTCAGGTGTAATTAAACGAACAGAAATAACAAAATCAACATTTGAAAATAAAAATTGAGAAATTCCAGGTAAAACTCTCAGAACTTTGAAATCTTGGAAAGATGAATCAAAAAGAGACATCTTGCCTTGCAATATTTATAATAAAACATAAAAATATAAAAATAATATGAAAATATAATGAATGATAATGAATGATATTTTTCCAGAACTCACCATTAGCTTATAATATCAATTCAAATTTAAATGACAGATTTTTCCTAGCTTCTTAAATCTTTTTGTATTCATGGATCCCGTTAGTTGCATGTTTGAACACAGCTTCACATGACTTGCAAAATATTCATTATTTACTATAGGCTGATTATAGGTTAAAGCAAATTCCCAATGCAATTAAATTTCTGATGATTTATTTAGAAGCGCGAAATAGAATCGAGCAAGAATGAATAGTGGACGAATTCTAATATGTTCAAATTAACATTTAGAAAATAGAATATAATTTGACATACATATTCATTCATTCATTCATTCATGACTAATATAAAAGTAAGCATTTACCTGATATTTGCGTATGAGTATTGGATGTGGAACAGGTAGTAAGCCAACCAAAGTACCATGCTGCAAGAATTTGATTATCTCTGATTCATCTGTCAAACCCCTATTTAGAATAAAAATATAAACACAACACAAAATTTAAAAAATTTAAGTCCACAAAAATGCTCACAACACAGAAATGTTCCCATCCAACTCGAATGCGCTTACCAGAAATGGTGTTTACCAACTTATGTAATTTTTAAATTTATTCTCAATATAATTTATCAAAAAACAAAATAAAGATTGAAAGTTAAAAAGGAATTTTCTTATCTCTTTATATGCGAAATTGCTATACAGGCAAAAAGTTTTTTAAAACCAGTCAGAAACATCAGTCTGACTTTTTCACTGCTTTATTTACTAGTTCACTATTAAAAAAAATATTTTATAGCACTAGTTTCAATTTACCATCAATTGCTTTAAAGGCAGTTGTGCATGGGCACCAAATTGCTAAAACGGGAGGTTGTCTGATGAAAGAAACTTCTGTTAATTTTATTTAAGGTTTTTAGCTATCCATGATAAAAGATTTTGCTCACTTTAAATAAATCTCCCCGGATTCTTCCTTGGCTAATTATTTAAATATTTAAATCCAAAGCATTCCGGAAAGAAAGAAGTTCCAATGTTAACATAACATATTTACACACTATAAGTCAATCTATTATCTGAACTAATTTACATACTTATCAATACAAATTTTCTCTACTTGTGGCACAAGAACTTGCAGTAATCGCATGATAGTTTGTAAAGGTAATTTTTGTTTCCATGAGTGCACCCATTCAGCAGTGGGTGCAAATGCACCCTTTTCCCCTACTTGTGAACGTTTTAAATTACTTTCTCTGTTGACAGGTGCTGTGACATCATATGATGCTTCTTCATGGTTGGAAGGGAAACTTTCTTGGGGCATGTTTTCTTCAGCAGAGTTGGGGTTTTGAACTAAAAGTGAAAGAAAAACTTTTGTATACAGAGTTTATACAAATGGGTTTGCACAACAGGGTTCGTATGATAAATTTTGTTGAACTTCTAGAACAGGATTCTTACAACAGGGTTTATATAACAGGTTGCATACTGCAAAAATTCTTTCATTGAGCAAGAACAAAATAACATCATTTTTTAAATGACCTATTCTTGCAAAAAAAAAAAAATAATAATATATGTTTCCTGACATTGTTACAGAAAATAAAATTTTTTTCAGATTTACAATTTTTCGTTTACTTTTTAAAAGTAATCCCGAGGTCAAACATAAAACAAACATTTTTTGACACAGCCTTAAAAAGTTAAAAAAGCGAAAAAAGGTTTTTATTTTATTAAAAAACATGCAATTATTTATAATATATAGGAACTTAAACTTTTACTCATCTATCTGTAACTAACCATCCGATACATAATTGAAATTTTTGATGCAAAATTCTTTGGTTTACTAGTACCCATCCTTGAACAAAATACCATTCCATTATCTACATGAAATCAATATCTACTAAACTTTTTCTTTAGTTTGGTTTGTTATGATGTCAAAATTACTAGACATTAGACATAAATTTGAAATTATTTTTTATTAAGTTATTTGATTATAGCAAAAAAAATACACTAAATAAAAATGCCATATCTTCGAAATATTTTCTGCTCAATGCACTTCGAATACTTTTCTGCTTAAGGTCATTTTTAACAGCCTGTTCTCAAGTCATTAACGGGGTTCCAATCTACAGATATTCCTCTCGATTTCTTAAACCAGTTATCGCTATCCATTCTCTATAACTAGCAAAACCACTTTAATATACTTTTTTGAAGTACTAATCTAACACTTTCTAGATCACATCTTTCACATAGATCCTGAAAGAATTTCCTATCCTTCTATGTCACCTTACACATCCATCTTACCATCATCATATCGCTTCTCTCTAATCTGTTCTGGTCACTTTCCTTAATTGTCCATGTCTTGCCACCATAGACCATGATGCTTCACAAGCATTACAGAGTCTACATTTTGCCCGAAGCGAGGCTGCTTTCGCGGTTAAGGAAGGTAAAAGTTTCATTCACATCTTATCCTAGTAACACAACTTTCCTCTGCACAACCACCTGCACTAATCATGTTTCCTAGATTGATAGAATCATGTTTCCAAAAATTTTCGTTCATCTCCAAGAAATCATTACCTACAACCTATGGATCGATTGGTTGCCTACCAGTTTGTACACAAAGCTTAAAATAGTCACACTGTTTTGAATTTCTATCAACACCTCTTCTAGAAACTGAGCATGGGAATTTTCCTGATGGCAGTGTTGGTTCAATTCTTTTGCCACTTACCAAAACTTTTGTCTTCGACATATTGACTTTTAGTCCTTTAGATCCAATCCCTTCCTTCCTTACATTTATTGAATTTAATAATCACCTCTTCCATACTTTCTGCGATTAATATAAGATAATCCGCACACAGCAATTCCCATGGGCGCCCTCCTCTAAGTTCCTGTCATAATGCTTCTAGCACAATTATGAAAAGCAAAGGACTAAGAAAAGAGCCTTGATGAACTCCAAACTTAACGACAATTTCCTCACTATAAGAACCATTTATTCTAACAATTTCTTATTCTTTTCCAAATACTTTTCCTGAAGGAGCCAATTTGTAAAAACTGCATCAATAAGACCCTTCCCTTTCATGGCGTAAAAATTGAATAGCATCAAAATTGATCTTTTTTCTGATTAGCCTCCTCTCTATTACCCTTTCCAAAACCTTTAACACCTGGTCAAGCAATTTGAGCCCCCTGTAATTGCCTCTCTCTAAAGCAACCCCTTTCCTTTATAGCAATTTACAATTGATCTAGTCTCTCAATCAGTTGGGATTACACCTTCACTTACTATTTTGTTGATTAAATCTGTTAGCAAATCAATACCAGCATCACTTTAATATTTCTGAAACTATTCTTGATGGCCCGACAGCTTTCATACTTTTAATCTTAGACATAGCAAATTCTACCCACTCTCTGTCTATCCTCAAACCTGGGCCAGAAATTGGTTCAGCTGGTAGCAATTCATATTCTTATCCCATTCAAACTCTGTATTAAGGAGTCTATCATAACAGCTCTTCCAAAAGTTAAATAACCTGCATCATCTCTAACACACCTGCTATATCCTGATTTGTCCTGGTCATCTACATAGGGATTTTAAAAATCTCATTCCTGTTATATTTATAGTGATATTCTCTCTCCACCTAGTTTCCTGAACACAACACAAATCTACATTTCTTCTATGCAGGGTCTCTACTACCTCACCAGCCTGACTATTCATACTATCAATATTCACTGTCCCCACACAAAACTTAACAATTTCACTCAAATCTCTCTGGTTTTAATGCAATAGCCTGTTAAAAATTGGGTGATGCTCACACCTTAAACCAGCCCAACAATGTGCGACACCTTCACACAAAGTTCCTGCACTGTTTATGTAGTTGTGATTATAAGAAAGTTGTACGATCTTATGAGTAGGATGCCCTTCCTGTCGTCCACCCTGTTTTACAGACCAAGAAGCAAGGTGTTTTTTTATTGTGACACCATCACTATGAAGGTTGTCAACCAAGGCTGAAGACTCCAACCTGGCCATGAAATACCGCTATCCCTTGCCAGATATCAACCCGGAAATTTCAAGGCCATGGGGTGAATTGTGTATTATTAAAATAATAATTGTACTGTTACAACAAAGTTATTTGCTGGCTAAAAAAAACTTTTATCCAAAATGCGTATGACGCGCTTCAGAAGGCACAGTGGCATCAATGTAAAAACAATATGGCAAAGGTGGGACTCTAATTTTTGAAATTTTAGGTAATAATATTTACCTGTTCTTGTAGTGGTAGGAATAGTCTCCAATCGAGGTTGCATTATATTTCTAGAAGTAATTTATAATTCAAAACGCTGAGAAATTGAGATATCAACCTCGTGTTAAAAATTTTCAATTTATATATTAACATCTATATTGGCAGAAAATTTTAGTAAAAACCAGATCTATTTGGGTTAAATATTTAAAAACATATATATATATATATATATAACTTTAACTGTCAATGACGAGTATACACGCAGCGCTATGCCACTCGAATCTTGCTCACATTTTTAATTTAGTGAGCCACTCCATCTTCATTAAACAACTGTACATCCTTAAACCACGACCACACACTAAAACAACTCTTGGGCTACAATTTGATCCATAAATAGGTTATTTATGACATGCAGAACTTATACAATGTTGGTTTTTTCTGACTTCGTAAAACTGAATAAATAAAAAACAATTGGCATGTAAATTATCTACTGAAGGTAAAATAAATTTGATCATGTAAACTGATGATGAATTGTCTGATTATATTTATATTATATTTCAATGTTCAATGGACTGAAGTCCAGCATTGAAGAAGCATATTTTCGATAATATCCCAGGAGTTACTGACATTGTTATGAGTAGAGACCGGATTGATATTTTTGAACTTATTGCCACAGATAATCTTGTTGATATTATAGTTCCAATAGCAATTTATATGCTGAACAAATTCTTCTTTGCAAAGAACTCCCTAAGTCTTTGAGATATGTATATATATATATATATATATATATATATGTATGTATAAATGGGAGCCAATTGACCGCAATGATATACGATTGTATTTAGCTGTCTTCATTGCCATGGTCTCCTATACAAACCAAGAGAACATTTATTTTTTTTCAAAGAAAAAACAGTTTGAAGCACTAGGGGTTTAACTGAATAAAGTCACAAAACAAAACACAGGTGGCACCTTCTTCAGCAGTCAATTGATTTATGCCAAATACACATGTTTTAATATGGCCTTGATAAAGAATTTTAATGTCTTACCCATCTTCTGAAGTGGGTGAATCTTCTCGATCATTACTTTTTCCAGGTTTTTTAACAGAAGATGGATCTGTAGGCAAGTTAGCCATCTGGTGAAATACATTACGTTTACGAATGATTGCGTACACCATATGAGCATTACCTAAAAATATTATAGGCTAATAGCTCGATAGCTAAACCAAACTGTAAAACACACACATACTACAATTGGATAAGCATAAAATCTAGATCAGGTATAAATCTGCAGTTAGTCAGAGGGCTTGAATGAATCTACTTCCAGAGAAGGTTGAATGTAAACAATAGAAATAATCACGGCTAGCACCAAAAAAAAAATATGAAATATGAAAATATATAAAGCCTGATTTATTTATTTAAACAATTTTTAAAACTTTTTGCAACAGATTTGAAATGTTTCTGAGTCTGGGGTTTGATGAACACAAAAAAAAAATGATTTTTTCACACAAAATTTCAGCAAATTTAAAACTAAGTTTCAAAACCTCAAATCGAGAAATTTTGGCAGATAGGTAGATAGATAGATAGGCCTGAAAAAAAATAATTTTCAGCTTTCATGCAAAATTACTTAGTCAAAATATTTTCAAGAAAATCTTAAAAAATGACAATGTTTGGACATAAATCTTAAAAAACGACCATGTTTGGACATAAATCTTAAAAAATGACGATGTTTGGCCATAAATCTTAAAAAATAACCATGTTTGGACATAAATCTTAAAAAATGACCATGCTTGGACATAAATCTTAAAAAATAACCATGTTTGGACATAAATCTTAAAAAATGACCATGTTTGGACATAAATCTTAAAAAATGACTATGTTTGGACATAAATCTTAAAAAATGACCATGTTTGGACATATTCTGGTTCATTACAAAAAAAAAACATAAACTTTTTTAAAACCTCAATTTACTCTTTCTCTAAAAATGAACTGCAAAATAGAAGGAATTCACCCAAAATGGCAATCGTTTAATATTTTATTTTTATATTGATTAATCTGTTGGTACAGTAGATGGTTACGATAAACTAAAACTTACCGTCAAACTGATATTGAATAATGTTGTTGAAAGTTTCAAGTAGAAAGAAAACCAAGTGATGATTTGTTGAGTTTGCAAACAGGAACCAAGGAGTTGAAAACGCCTAATATAAAACATTAAGCCATTGTTATAAACTTCTGCAATTATAAATATGAATGCATAACATTATGTGTGTGATAGTAGCCCAGCAGAAGGGCATAAAATTGGTATCTAGTGTTATATTTCCAAACGAGTAAATAGATTTTGTATTCATAGTTTATAAGAGAAAAACAACGGTCTCATTTTTACTCACATTTCTAAGACATTATATATCTATCTATATAAAACATTATCTATCTATCTACTTACCTACCTACCTGCCTATCTATCTGTCTGTCTTTCTGTCTGTCTGTCTACCTATCTATCTATTTATATCTATCTATATCTATCAGTCTATTTATTTATATCTACCTATCTATATCCAATATCTATCTATTGATTTAAAGAAATCTTTATTTTTTTACTAAAATTTTATATAATTCCTGATATTTGCATGTCAAAAGTTTTTGTTTGAAGTAAATAGGTCAAAGGCACACTTGATACACTTCCTTTAATAAAGCAGTAGATTTCGCTTTGTCCAAGATCATCAGAAAAGTGTGTGTGAGTGTGCAGTGTGTTTATCTTCTCGGTTCCACACTTTTATTTAATTAAGCGTTTTTAAATTTTAACAAACGCTTCGACTAGAAGAGACTAGTAACTAGTGTTCTATCGAAGCTATATTGGCTTGAAATAAGTCCTCGTTTACACCGTTTTGTACAAAGTCCTTAGATGATACTGTTTGTATGCTTGTCTGTCTGTCTGAGAGTGTATGTATGTATGTTTGTGTGTTTTTGTGTGTGTGTATGTGTGATTAATTTAACAATAACATTTTTCTAAAGATGACTTACCTCCAACAGATGAAGCAGTTTATTAGCTGCAACCATAGATAAGGATTTTAGATATGGTGAAACTAAAACATTAGAATATTATTATGACAACACGAGCTATTAAGTCTCTTAATATATTATATTCAGGGTGTTAGTCAGCCTGATGGCTAACACCCTGAATATAACATATAAAAATATATAAATATATAAAAAAAAATGTAATAGAAAATAATAATTATGTAATAATTATTTGGCTTTTACTCATTATATATTTATATATATTTATATATATTATATATATATTTATATATATTGGAAATAATATTCTTGCTGTTGTACGCTGGTTTTCTTTGCGAAGTAGGACATCATACACACCATATTTTTAAGCTGTTATTTATGTTTTGTAGTTTACCCTATTATACACAACCAATATGATCGATCGTTACTGCAAAATGTATTAAAATGAAAAAAATTATTTTGTCTACGATTTACTTTCTTTCTTATCAATTACTAAGTTTACTTCCATTTAACCTAATCGTTGATTATTCATGAAATACCAGTCCTGTTAAAACCACAATAACTTAATAACATAATCACTTTGTTATTTTTATACAATATAGAACTGGCACATATTGGTGACAGAAAGGAAAGTCTTAACAAAAAGACTTAACATGATATACATTTTAAACATTTGATTCTCAGAAAGCATCTCACTTAGAACGTAATATATTTGCTAAGTAGGATGTTATTAATATAATTTTAAAATGTAATGTTATTTATACCAGCAAATATGAGATTTCAAAAATAAAAATGAATTAATTTAAAAAAAGATTAAACCATTACAATCTTATTTAAAAAAAAAAGTTTGAGAGATCAACTTAAACTTCCACGCCATATGATTTTTTTTTTTTTATTTCAGTTGATATTTCGAATAGGTTTTAAATACCTGGACTGTAATTATATAAGTTTTATACATTCCTCTCATCTGCGGGTTTAATTAAATTTTATTGTACTATTGTTTTTTTTTTTTCATCGCCTATATTTTTATTTAAAATTACTACTCATTTTTCGGAAGTATGAATTGTTTACACTGTGCAGAAGTGGGTTTCAAACCACCTTACCAAAAAAAAATTATAGCGTTATGAAATCAAGGAAACGTTAAATTAAAAAAGATTATGTTGTGGGTTTTAAATAAGCTAAAATTTACATACCAACATCAAACAGATGAAAAAAAAAGCTTTTTTAAAAAAGTTTTTAAAAACATTCAAACCTTCATAGCATAAATTAGGTAAACCTTTTTTGGATAAAACCCAAAAAAAAAAAAAAAGCACGTATATTTTTTTGAAATGTAAATGTGGTACCATTTTTTAAGAGAAGAAAAAGTTTACAAAATATTAGTCCAAAATTTCACTTTTTTGGTTGAAAGCAGTGTGTGTATATTTTAGAAAATCTAGAGTATTTAATTTCAAAAAAAATTTTCTGGTTACCAATCATGACGAAAACGCTATATAAAATTCAATCCTGGCTAACACCCTGATAATATTATGTATTATATGATTCATACAAAACAGAAAAGAGAAATAAAAGAACACTCAAAATTAAAATTACATTATTTTCTTTTCTCTCAATTTTTTAAATAAATGATTAAACTCACCCAGAAATCTGTTTTTCTTTTAAGAACATTCATATAACAATAATGGAAGAATAATTATTTCTATTGGTTTCGCAAGTATCTGCATGATAATTAAGTCAGAATTCAATTGATGTTTTGGGGGATTAGTGAGCTTAAAACTATGAACAACAAAAACCTATCTGTTTATTGATATCAAAATGATTTAAGGCAGTTTGGCCTAGCAGTGGCACATTTTCCGTGGTTTCAAATCCAATAAAAGCGAAAAAAAATTTTTTGTTATCGATTGTTGCCATAGCAAAAATGGGAGCTCTAAATTCGATAAGATCACTCAGATCTTCTTGCGAATTAAAAATGTTCATAATCGAACACAATCAATCGAAATGAAAACAGCTGTTTTAGCAGTTGTGTATAAATGTAGTAAAAAAATAACATACTATTCACAATGATGGTTAACAAGCAATCAAACAGTGGATGCAATCTTTGATGACCAGTCGTAATGATTTTGTGGAATACCTAAACAAATCTGAATGTATAAAATGTATTTACATCTTGAATTAAAATTAATTAAAATTTTAGTATTAAAATCTCAAAAAAATGCTTTTGAGTTGTGAAATATAAATAACAAATTAAAAAAAAAAAAAAAAAAAAAAACAAAATAATAAAACACTAGGGGTTATGAAAAATTTCAATTCCCATCTCTAACTAAACATAAAATTTGGAACTATTACATATAATCATGCTGAACCAACAATTTAAATGAAAATTAATGATAGAAGAAAACTGCAACAGAATTCAACAAACAACAAATTTTCTTACGTTACCAGTTATTAATATACAATAGCTCATCTTATTAACATCACACCTCAGAACCATTCTCACCGCTTTTATTTTGTTCAAGGCTGTTCTCCTTATCTTTATATACCAGTAGCCTAGGATTTCGAACAAAACATCACACTGTTCTCTCTCATTCCACTTTAAGTGATGATGTCATTGTCAAACAACCGTTTATATACATACACACACATACATGCACACACGCATGCATTCATGTATGCACGCACACACATACATACATAAATTTTACTTTGATCGCATGATCTTTTTAACTTACTATTATCAAAAGGTCAGCGTGACTTCCGTTGAAAACTGGAATATCCATTGGGATCCTTGTGGAATAAGGCTTATTTAAACGGACACCTAAAGAGATAAAACAAATCCAACACTGGAGTATTTATTTATTTTCTCACATAATATAAAAGCATAAGTAAAAAATTATTTGTTACAAATTATCAAATGCGCAGCAGATAATTTTTCATATCCTGCCCATAGATGCAGTGTAATGAATCATAGCACAATTACGAGTAACATTATCATGAATCTATGAAATATATTCTTTCCAAAGGTTTTAAAAACTTAATCAACATTAATCTTTCAGATAATAAAATTCATATCTGTGGATTAATTTAAAGTCTTCATTACATATTGATTTGCTGCTATATATTTCATAACCAGCTCCTAGCAACTAGAAAAATCTAGATTTGCAGGTAAACCGGTTTCAGCCCATAGACACTAGGATGAGGTAGGGTAAAGATAAAAAAAATAAACGGGTAAGAGAATAAATAAATGGATATATAAAGCTTATTACTTAGCCAAAAATTTCTTCATTGATAGGTAAACAAGAAAGTAACAAAACAAAAACTTACCAAAGTTTCTCTCTCCACTTAAAAGAAGTAAAATAAAAACGCCAATATGCATTAAACCAATACGAGCTAAAACAACAAAAAAGAAATTAACCACTAAGGCAATAATAGGTTTATTTTCAGGAAAAAAGAAAGCGTTAGGGGTAATAAAAATTTAATAAACAGGGTCAAGGGTCAAGCACCCAAAAAAAATGACTATAAAAATTCCTATTTGGTCCAAATGGTCCATGCTTGGGTGCTAGCACATAAATAGCAATAAAACAGTTTTAGCTCATGAAAAAGAAGTTAACATGTTTTACATGTTTTTCAACTATGATGTAACTGATACTGCCTTATAATACATGAGGTAAAACATATGAAATAAATAGGTTTTACTCTGACTACAATTTAAAAGTTTAAAAGCTATCAAATTATGAAAATCTGTTTCAATTCCATATTGATATTAATTAGTTCCGACATGCAAAGTATCTAAGAATAAAGATGATAAATTCCATAACTATGTAATCATTAACCGTTGGAGTTAAAACTAAGTTACTGGCTAGACAATGACATTGTTAAAACAACGCTGTGTTAAACTTGATAGTGATAAATTTAAAAATTTTAAATTGAAGGTTTTAATGTTAAAAACAATATTTATTCAACAATAAATAATAATTATAATAATATAAATATAATTATGATAATAATGATAATAATACATATAATAAATAGAATTTAAATAATAAGACTTAAGAGGATAGTAGCCTTCCGGTAAAAAAATTCAGATACAGTTATTAAAATATAATTTTTCTATTTACAGCTTGTTATATAAAACTTCCTAAAATTGCATCATTGCTTCTGCTATATATCATGTTTCAATAAATTACAAACTACAAAAGGTAAACTAAAGGTCAAGCCTGGGTATCAAGTGTTATGTTTATGAGTTATATTTGGTCAGTAAAGAAAAATGAATAAATGAATTAGAAAACAAATGATGCTAGAATGAAAGCTTGGATAAGTAAAGTTATAACATTGCAGCTCATTCTTTTCTGCAAGACAGCTAGAGAAAGTGGAAGGATATTTGTGTCAGTGTCTGAGAATGTTTTGAAATTTTGAGAAAAATAACATTTTTAGTAAAACGTATCACTAAAACGCCATGTAGAACTAACCATGAAGAAATTTTAAACTACGATTGTATCACAAAACATTTTTGATCTGTAAGTTTACGCAACTAAAAAATAATAAAAGATAATTAATTAAGTTTCTTGTTATACAAATGTCACTTGTTAAACGATTGTTTATATCAGAAATAAAAATTTAAAAAATATTTCTTTTTCAATAAAAAATTTCAATCAAATTCTCTTTAATTGTATTAACTGATAGATAGATAGATAGATGCATCCTGAAACCTTCAAACATCTGAAGAGACATCCTCTTGATTTGAAAACCACATTGATAACAAAGAGGTTACGATTATATTCTTACAGTTTTAACAAGCCATATTTAAAGACAATGTTAGTCTATATATTTAGAATGGAACCACCACACATCACTTAAAGAAGTATAAAGGGAAAGAGTTTGTTAAAACGCCTCTCTAAAGAGCTAGTGTAACATCAACAAAGGAGCTCATAGTAAACAGTTCCCATAGGAACAGAATGCCGTCACATTTGATTTTTAAATCTGCAAAATAGAAAGTGTAAAAGTAAATAGAAAATTAATGCAACTAAGAAAGATAAAACTCTTAAGAACAGCTGCATCAATTTTTAATTAACTACGCTTAAATAACCCCAGTCACAACCAACAAAAAAAAAAATAGCGCGAGAAAGAAGCTTAAAGACATTTAAGAAATAGTATACATAATTAATAATTACAGCTAACATGCTGATTGTGGGGAAATTAGCTGGGAAGTTAGTAGATTTATATTAAAGAACATTTACAGTAGAGATCTTATCTTATCTTTTAATATTTTGTGCAAGGTAACTTGTTCTTAAGCATTATTTTCATGAAAAAGGCATGATGTATTAACTAAAAGTTTCTGACAACTGATTTATTTAAGTTTGTAGCATCACCTGCATATATAGCAAGCTTGCAACTACTATCAGGGAAATCATTAATGAAAATTAGAGAAAGAGTAGGTCCCAGAACATAACCTTGGCTAACACCAGAATCAATAAAAAAACTATCTGACAATCTGCGAACAATTTCAATGTAGAGAGAGTTGAAATGCGATTATGATAGTACTTGAAAAAACTATTTATGTTGTCCTCTATGGTCCTCTAAAGAAGTAAAATTCCGTTAAAAGTATCCAAATTTGAGCACAGTACCAAGAATAAAAAGTTTAAACAAGTGACAATTTTGCAGAATTTTTTCAAAAATTTTTTTGAAGAAGAACTATCGCTTGCTACCAGATATCAATCAAGAAACTAGAATCAAAAATATGTCATCAATACAAATAAGTCTCTTAATAATTGATTATAAATTTATTACAAATTTATAATTGATTAATAAATTAACAAAGTCTCTTAATAATTGATTATAATAATTAATAATTTTCTGAATTAGTCCTTTATGGAGGAACCCAGACTGTACTTTAATTGGCATAAACTTTTTTCTTAGTCTAAAATAGGAATTTTTTCTTAAAGTAAATATTTCATTTTTAAAAGAAAATAAGAAAAACGCATAATTACCATGGAAAAGCATGTTTTAGTTTTTTTTAGAGGATTAAAAAGCATTTGGACCCAACAGATTATTTTTACAGTGAGCTAAATGTTGTTATACATGGATTAATGATTCACAGTCTGCAGTTTATACAGTGAGCTAAATGTTGTTAAACAAGAATTAATGACTCTCAGTCTGCAGTGTATACATTGGGCTAAATGTTATCATACAAGAATTAACGATTCCGAGTTTGCAATTTATACAGTCTGCTAAATTTTGTTACACATGAATTAATGATCCTCAGTCTGCAGTTTATACAGTGAGCTAAATGTTGTTATACAAGAATTAATGACTCTCAGTCTGCAATATATACAGTGAGAAAAATTTTGCCATAAATGAATTAATGATTTTCAGTCTGCAGTTTATTCAAGGACTAATGATTCTCAGCCTGCAGTTTTTTTTTAGAAATTTCAGTGTTTTTAGTTCCATTCAAAAAAAATTTTAAATACAAAAAATACTCCAATTTGCTCTCACTAGTTAAGCAATCATACAAACAGACAGAGTTTCAATGGATTTACTCTAGGACCTGTGCTTGCAGGTATTTTCATCATGGACTTAAATAAATATCAAGGTTAAAACAGTATATCAAACTTAACAAATGATGAGCAAATGATATAATAGGACCTTTAAAGATAAATCAAATATAAAGAAAATAGCCAAGAAGAGAAAATTGATACAAAACAAAAAAATATATGAAATTACCTTAAGCGGACATCTTGTCTCCTTTGAGGTTTCAGGCATAAACATAATATCAAGATAAATTTTATAAGTACAGGTAGATTTTGTAAATCAAGTGAAATTGGACTCGAAAGACATCATTCTGACGTATCAGGATCAGGATCAGGATCTAGTATTTGAAGCTAATAACATTGATATCATCAAAATTTTGATCTCCAAACGGAAATATGAAGGTAACGCTTATGATTTATTAACTTGTCTAGGCAGTAATTTTCATTCTAGCAAATTTGCTGTTTTTTTCAGCACAAATGCTGACATTATCAGGATTTCTGAACTTAATGAATTTAGGGTTACCTATCTCGCTTCCTAAACAACTTGAATAAGCTATAAATATGTCAGATAATGGTTAACATGTCTTCTATACAAATATTATTGTTCTAATGCCAATTCTATTATTATTATAATCCATTTTTACAAACTCATATTACTCACATTAACTTGCCAGATTAAATGATTAACAAATCTAAACTTTCTAGCTGTTTGAACTTAATAAAAAAGTTGAAGTGACACCAAAAGATATATAAATAATCTGTGCTGTTTTGTTGTTTTGTTACTTACAAGTTAGAGTAACTTTTAAATCTTATATTTAAATTTGCAATCTTAAAAATAAAACAGCAAATATGTGGTATATAGTGACATGCATTGTTTTATTTCATGTTTATGGAGGTAAGTTCTTCTACATACCATCTAAATAATTTCTTTCTATTTAAAGCTTAAAAAAAAATTCCAAATTAACACAAAAATGATTTCAGGCAAGTGAGTTTATTTTAGGAATTTTTGAAACGTTTTGAGTCTTTTCAAGTTCATAAGTTGTACTTTATTTATTTTAATAATTAGTTTTCTATATTCTGGTCGCATGCTCCAGTGTTCCATACCAGTATTCTTGGCAGAGTTACTGATTTACAGAAAACTGTTCAACAGCAACTCAAATATAAAGCCACTTTTCATTGTAGTGAGTTCGTTGTCTGTTAGAGGAATCTTTTTGACCTTACTCTGATCTTAACTAAAGGGCCCATAGCTGAAATAGTTTTCCATAGTGTATACATGTACGAGCAAAATTTGATGTTTTTACTAAAAATCCCACAATTTCCAGAAAATGTGTCCAAAATTTCCTCCACTAACTTTACTTGGCTTGCCTAAGTTTTTCGTAATTAACGCAAGTTGAAAAAATTTTTTACATTCGCAATATTAGTTAAGTTAAGTGGATTAAGTTATTCATAAAATTTTATAATTTATAAAAAATAAAATAAATATTTTAGTTTCGGCTTTGAAATGTTGGCAGTGTTCAAGTAGAATTGATAAAGATTCTTGTCGTGCTGGCAGGTTGTCAGTAACATGTCCTCCAAACAAACCCGTATGCTATAATACATTCTATGAGATTCATGGAGACACACCGTTCGTGTCAGAGGGATGTACACATATAAGTAAATGTAACTCAATCAGTAGATGTGGTTCACTCAGCGGAAATTGCAAGGTGAAATTTTAAACAACTGTTTCAAACAGGAAAATGGTTTTATTTCTATGAAGGAAATTTAGTGATTTTGATATGCTCTAGTAAAATTATAATAACCCTTTGTTTATAAGATTTTAAAAATTTCTCAGTCAACCCTAAAGTAACAAGCTAATTGGATGTATGTATGTATGCATGCATGCATGTATGTATGTACGTATGCACACATGTATGTACGTATGCACACATGTATGTACCTATGCACACATGTACGCACGTATGCACACATGTACACACGTATGCACACATGTACGCACGTATGCACACACGTATGCACGCATGCATGTATGCATGCATGCATGCATGTACACAAGTATGCAAACATGTATGCACGCATGCATGCACACATGTATGTATGTATGCATGCATGTATGTATGTATGTATGTATGTATGTATGTATGTATGTATTTATGTATGTATGTATGTATGTATTTATTTATGTGTGTATATGTGTGTGTTGTGGGTGTG
>JAUZNK010010694.1:0-23842 GCA_035046665.1 Euphysa ruthae
AATGCGTCATTAAATCAATTGCAAAATTGCATTTTTTGTGTTTTGAGTGATGAGAAAAATAAAGCAAAAACTACTGCAAAATGTTATATAGCCAAAACAGCAAAAGAAATACGGACTTTATTTTATCATCGAGAAGGTCAATTATTTATATATTATTTATTATGAGAAATAATAATGGACCAAATTTTGAACCTTTCCATTTCTCACAATTTTCACCTTTCTAAGCTATTAGCCTTTAAGCATCTTATTTGCAAGGGTTCCTGTTGAAACTTCATTGGTTTTGTATTTTTAGAAAACCTGCCAAAATTAAAAGGAAAATAAAACGAATATGTTGTGATTTAAGTAACTGGTTCATTTAAAAATTTTAATAATTTATAACGCAGGCGTAATAGACATTTTAACGCTTTGATAGGTTAAAGCACGTTTTAAACAACATATACAACATTTATAAATTCCCAGTATGTTTTTTATATCACCTACAGTACGATCTTTAAAAATTTATACCTGACCAGTTACAAGTCTTAGAAACTTTCATAGGCAAAAATTTGGAAACACAAGTAAAACAATGTAAATGTGTGCAGTCAAGCAATTTCTTACTTACTGACAAACTTATTTACTTACTTAAGTACTTATTTCTTTTGCGCCTGTGTTTTGGTGTAAAGCAACGAACCACAATGTTAGTCACCAACCATATTACATACGCGCTCTTACAAATAAATTATCGAGTGTAGCAACAGTTACTTTGAAAAAATACAAGCATTTCGCAAGAAGAGGCCATTTTTAAATTTTCTGTTTCTTATTCAAATCATGAATTAAATATCTTTTAAATACATCAATTATCTAAATATGATCTTATGTGTTCCTGTACTCATTACAAAGCTTAGTTTATTTGCTTTGAAGCTCCAAATGTACAAGAATAACCAACTTGAATGGAATTTGACTTATATTCAGAACCTGTTAGAGCACCCATTTGGGTTTAAACGAGCCACTCTAAACTTCTAAAATTGATGGTGTTATCAGTCCCAATGCAGTTTATGTTGCTGTTTTACCCTGGAACAATAAAAATATTATTGTTAGTATATATGATATAAATAGCTATATATATATATAATATATATTATATATATATATTGATATATATCAATTCAGAAAACTTAATATCCTTCAGAACCCAACAAGATATATTATTTTTAAGAGATTAAAAAATATTATAATAAAAAAGAAAAAATCATCTAGTTTTTTTCTCTTCTATAGTCTACTAAAAACACCAAAATAGCTGTTTTCGGTTAAAAGGATTCAGTAAATCGATGACGTCATAAAAATGAGCCATTTTTTACTAATATCTTGCAAATTGAAAAAGCTACACACACGCAAAACTTCAGGGAGTTTCATGAAGGGACAGAAAATCGCTACCCACTTCCAGTATTTGCACCTCAAAAAAAGCCCAGTATGAATAGAGTTAAAGGTGAAGTACAGAAATAAAATGTCAAAAAATCATTTTTTCAAAAACAAATGTTTCTGCCGATTTAACTGTCGTAGAATCCGAGGTTAAAAATCCCCTTAAACAAACTTAAGTGTCTCAAAAGCAAAATGTTTCTGAAAACAGATTTTTCAATTTTTACCCTAGCAACGGATTATTTATATCGTTGCTAAGGAGTTTTTACCAAAAATATTAGCCTAAATAACATGGTATTGTGGCCAGAATGATAATACGAGAAATTAAGATTAGTTATATAAGACTTCTTGTTAATATATGTTATTTCAAGCAATGACTTATGTTTTAAACCATGAGGTCAAAAACAGTAGGATTGAAGAATTCTGATTATTTTTATGGTTCGATATATTTTTATTCCTTTCCTTAGCTAAAATAAAATATGAAGATCAATGAAAACAGATTTTTAGGGTATTTTCAGGCAAAAGAAAATCATTCAAAGGCAATACAACTGATATTTGATTAGATATACCACATTTATCTAAAAAACGACACAAAGGAATTTTAAGTGATGGTAAAAAGCTCGGTGGAGCAGGAACTCACAGAAAAAGTGATGCACACACTCCAAAACTGTTGAAATATGGGAATTTGTCATATAAGTCTAAAATCGAGAACCGATTTTACACTTGAATTATTTACTTTTGAGCAAACTACGCTTCTGGATCAATCATGAATGACATCTCTTGGCTCTTCATTCCTTTTACTTTTCACTCTCAGCATTTAATATTACTGAAATTGAAGCTACAACAGAATACTCTATATCGAAAACGGTATTTACAAGAAAAAATTCCCAATGCATCTTTCCAATCCTAAGGTCAAAAGTACACAAAAAGAATTGTTTTCATTCATAAAATATCTTATAATTTATAAACATATTTACATCATAGCATTTTCGTTATATTTAAACTCCCAAACATCTTTTTCTGACGTACGAAGAAAAGTTGGAATTATCATGGGAAATCGAATTTATGGGATTAAAATAACTAGTAGTGATGTGCAGTCTATCTATAGGATATTACGTTACGAAATTACATTCATGTAGATCCACGACGGGTTGGCAATAAAAAAACAACCATGTGTTTAGGTAACCAACTAGTAATGAAAGCAAATGGTAACTATGGTAACTAGGCTGAAAGTCTTTTATAAGGAACAGTGTTACACACTCAAAGTAAGGGCTCAAAATAAAAAAAATCTATTCGTTTTCATTCATTAAAATGCACAATTGTAATCACTTAGAAATCCATGGGTCATTTATCAGTTAGGCAACCATGGGTCATTTTTTAGAATTTAATAAATAATTTGAGGGAAATTGAACAATAAGCCAGCTAAAAATTTCATTATCTATATTAAGCCACGCATAACCGAAAATAAACGCTAGTTGAACGTGTAGCCGAATATTAGCGCTATTTAAACGTGTGTTCTTCTAAACCAGCTGCAAATCTCAAGTCGGGTAAAACTTTGTCAAAACCATCATAGCCAGCAAGGAAATACGTAACGATCGTTCCTTTGCCCTGGAATAAAAGAAAATATATAATTATAATAAAATTCATGAAAAATCACCTTTACATCAAGTTTCTTAATTAGGTTTTCCTAAATTTATTTCTTTCACAGTATTCGAAAAAAAAAAAAAAAAAAAACAGAAATATGCTACTGTAAAGAAAATTTTAGAACACGGCTCATAAAATTCGTCAGACATAGCTATTTCCGTTATCAAAAATAACTAAAAATTACGACGTTTTAACTTCTAGATTGTAAAATTAAGATATATATTGTCTCGATCAATGAGCATACCAGTACATAGTTAATGTCTTTGACCTGGAAAACTATTGGCCTTAGAATGCCAAAAAAATTTTGTAATAAAAGTTTTCATGGAAAGTTTGCAGATGTATTATTATCCGATGAGAGAAATAATCCGTATCGAAGTAAAATTACGTACTGAGAAACTTTTCAGAATTTTACCTTTTGTTTTGTCGTCATTTCAGCTTAAAATTTGACGGCTAATTGCTCTTAAGATTTATATAATAGTTTTACGTGATTAACTGTAATACAGTATTTTTCTGGCTATATAAACAATAATATATATTATCCTTTGAGCAATTTTTGAGAACAACAGTCCCAAATACCCTATAGCTCAAATAATGGTTCCAGTTTGCTCTTTTAACTCAGATATTTTATCTTTATGTTTTTATGTTTTCGGCAATAAATATTTACTTATTATGCAAGATAGAGCAATTTTATCTAGTGACTAATTATCGAAAACTTTTAAAAATTTTAATCTTGTCTCATGACTTAGAAAATAATGACTGTCTTGGTTTAAAATCAATCTATGAAACATTTTATGCTGCAAATGTTTGTGTCAACATAAGCGAGAAGGGCTAAAAAAAAAAATTAAAGCAAAGAGAAATTGAAAGATTACCTTCATGGAAACAGGTCCACGCTCTACTAAATCGTATCCACCAAGCTTGTCTAAAATTGCGTAGCATTCAGGACTTACATGCACTCGCAAAGCTATAAATAAAATATCGAAAACTAAGCCTGTCGTGCCAAATAATTTTGATCATTGTAACTTTTCATTTAAGAAGAATATCTTTCAAAACCAAGCTGAACGTTATGCAAAATTTTTCTTAAACACGGCCATTATTTTGTTATGAATTATTACAGAATTTCAACCCAGTCGAATAGCATTTCTTTTTATAAAAAAGAAACTTTGTTCTCTAGTTTGACCAAAATTTACATGTGGTTTATTTGCACCATTCTTCGTTTTGAAATGCACCAAGCAGTTCACTCTTTTCTAATGCTAACAGGAAAAGGTAATATTTTATTATTTTTAATTTGATTGTAATAAATATTGTAAACCGTTGGGGTTCTTTATCATGAAAAACTAACTACATGCTTCTTCCCTAAAATATAATTTCTAACTGTCAAAAAAAAAAACGTGGTAAAAAACGACTACAAATGTTTCAATAAACGAAAGTAAAATACAACCAATTAAAAATACCAAATTTTAACCAATGAAAATAAAATACATTGTTTTTATTGTTTCCTAACATTCCCGCCATGACACTAGGTGTCCCAAACATCCAAGCGCTATTCTTATGGCGTCTGCGTTAGCCGTTGCTCTTCTTTTTGGGTGAGGCGGTTATTGTTATTTTGATAGCATTTTTGGGTTTATTTCCAAGGGAACAATGAATTGTAAAGGACGATTTAAAGTTATACATTTCTTTCAGTTATTAGGCTGAAAAACCGTAACTTCAATACTTCAAATTAAATTATCTTTTCCGAGAAAAATACTTTTTCTTGTCTTTCTTGTATTAAAACTGAATACTCATTGTAAAATCGACTCCAAAAATGTTTAATAATTAATTCCATGTGATTAAATGTCTTGGTGAGTTTTACGGCATCTATTAAATGATTATCTATATTTAAACTCTTTTCATTTGAAACCTGCCCATATATTAGATGGTTTGGAGTTAAGATAATATTATTTGGATTGGCGTCTACATACATTAATGGTCGGGAATTTAATGCGCCTTCGAGTTCTCTTGAGACTGTTCATAGTTCTTCAAAAGTCAGTAGTAGTCCACTTTCTTAAATTGAAATTATCGCTAGCTAAACGCAATTTTGCATTGCTATAAAACTGTCGTCCTTCGTCAGTTGTATCGATATTACCGGCTACATCGTCGACATTATTACATATTTAACTCGAGCGTTATTAAGATACTGTTGTAGATGAACTTTGATTGTTGCATTTAATGCAAACGGACTTGATGTTAAACCAAAAACTAATAAAAATGAATCAACTTTATTTTTGAGCTTGGACTTTGTTCAATGTCAAACCAAATCAACTGTAGATAATCACGATGCATTTCATCTATTACTCCTTGTAAAAATGCTTTTCTAATGTCAAATAAAATTCTGATTTTCTGAGTCGAAATCAAACAAGTAAATCAACTATATAAGGAAGTAGACATAGCCTTAGATTAAGGAGGTCGTTTAAGGGTTTCTCGTTTTTATGCTTAGCTGATGTGTCAAATACAATACAAACTTTTGTTGTTTCTCGGTTGTTTTTTACCACAGTATTATGGGGCAGATAATGGGAGGTGTCTTGTATTTGTTCTGATGGTACCTCATCAAGGATTCCCTTGTCAATGTATTCATTAATTATTTGGTTGCATTCTTATAATAGGCCAGGATCATTTTTTTCATGCAAATAAACAGTTCTGTTGTTAGTTAACTGATAGATGTCAGGAAATTCACCTGTATTTTTTTATATAAATTGCAGGTTGCGTACATATCTTTCGCCGTCAAATTTCAAATTGGTTTCAAATTGTTGTAACAAACATTCTGTACTTTGCCGTTCGTCAAATTCATTATCTAGGACTTTTTCAATTATTTTAACAGTTATTTCCGAAGCAGAGTTTTAAATTCCGTATTAGCTCATAAAATACGAGTGCTCATGAGATTGGGGTGTGTCGGGTTGCAATCATGAAATCCATTTTTACAACACACACATTCACAGCAGTTTAAATATTAACTGAAGTGTAAATTTTGTTAAAATTTTCATAATAAATAAATAAACAAAACACATCCGAAAACCGATTCTAGTGACAGCTTTATAAAAATTTCCTCTGAAAATATTTTTGTAAATAAAGTCATATTATTGTTCTGTGGCGATGAAAATGTTAATTTCTTATTAAGAATGAGAATGAGAGATTTAAAAGTTTTAAATTTTGTAGGGTACTAGAAACTATTTTTGTATTTTGATTCGTTATGTACCTATAAACAAATGACGTTCAGAGACATTCTACATTGATAATTTTATTTTTAATACAAAATCACAGTGGTACAACATCTATTTTTTCATGTCTTGATCCTGATGAACCAAATTCTTTCTGTTCTCAAAGTTTAATAATTTTCATAACTTGTTACTTTTATAAGGTTGACTTCAAATAAAAGCTGAAAATACACGTGTTTATCGTTACCACTGACCGTTACCGAAGCTGTTTGTAGAAGTTTTAATTGTTAAAAAGATTTGCAGTTGTCTCCTGTTCAGAATGGTTGTTTATTTGCTTAATATAATCTCCTTTGAATTGATGAGTAACAATTGCAATTGTATGCTTTCCGCCACATTTGTTGCGCAAATAATTTAGTTTTTGAGCACAATTTTGTGTCGAATGTTCATTTTTTTAGACAAATAAAGCAAAGATATTTTTCTTTTGTGAAATGAGTAACAGGATTAGTGATTTTTAAGAATTTAAATGAAGCGTGGTTAGAATTTTCACAGAAAACGCATTTAGTCTCAGTGTACTGTTCGTTTTGTGGAAATAAAGCAGAAAAAGAAGCAGGTTCTCCTTCATTGTAATGATCAGAATTGTTATGAAAGGATGCCTCAGCTGTGGAGGAGCGTTCTTTGGCTTTCACTTCCTTATATAAAAGTTCAACTAAAGTGTTGATATAAATTGCTGTCAATTTTTTAGATATGCTTATGCATATACTATAAGGAAGTTTATCATTAATTAGGGGGACTAACAATGTACCGTAACTATCGGTTTTTACATTTATTAATTGCAAATTGCGAATACCGGACTCGGTTTCATCTACTAGCTTTCTCAGAGAAACAATCGTTATATTAACTTATTATTAAATTAACTTGATTTACCGTTATATTAACTTACGAAATCATAACAAATTTATTCATAAAAGAACTAATTAAAACTTGTGGGTTTAATTAAAACGTTTTTAAAAATATTTACAGCTGCTTGATAACTAATGGAAGTTGGCGCCAATCCAGAAATACCACTTTTTAATTCATTGCAAAGAAAAGAGTTTAAGTAGTTCAATTTATTCTTATCACTGAGTTTGTCGTTTAAATGAATAGCTAATTCAAAATCATCCCGAAAAGATTGCCGATTTGAAACTTCGCCGTCGAATGAATCTCTAGTTTTGGAAGTTTTTTGTTATTGCTGATGAGTCACTAGAGGATGAGTTAACAGTGATGTTAGCTAAGTTTTCTATTTGTTTTTGAGAAGATAAAGAAGATAGTATCTATTCTTTTACTAATACTTTGTGAAAGTCATCACTTCGTGACAAAATATCTTCAAGTTCCTTTTCAACCGCATCATTTCTTAAAACATGAAAAATTTCATTTTCCAGTTGTTTTTTTTTTTTTTTTGCTGTTAAATGTATTTTATAATCCTCCAAAGTGTAAGTCAATATAATTTACAAGATAAGATTGACGAATTCTACAAAATTTAGATAGATCTGCAGTAATGAAGATTTAATAGCTTTTAAGTGAATTTATTGCGCTTATAGTACAAAGTCTGTGAAATAAATAATGATGCCTGAAATGTCGACTACAAATAAAACCTAGGAAAATTAAGCAATGCATTTACTAAAAATTGATGAGAATGAAAGCTATGAATGATAACAAACCTGAACAATATGATAACAATACTAACAACCGCAACAAACACAATGTGAAAAAGAATATATTCAAAATACAAGCAAAAATAACTGCAAGCCGTCTAGAAAACTTAAAATCCTAATCAGTGTAAACTATTAAACCATTCATAATTCTTAATACAATCAACGAGCACCATGTAATAAATATTGCAAGCCGTTTGGGTTTTTTATCATAATAAACTAACTACATGCTTCTTCTCTAAAATATATTTTCTAACTGGCAAAAACGTGGTATAAAACGACTACATATGCTTCAACAAACGAAAGTAAAAAACAACCAATGAAAATAAAATAATAAAGCTTAACCAATCAAAATAAAATACATTGTTCTTATTGTTTTCTAACACCGATCAAAAAACTCCTTACAAATAAACAATTACTATCTCTAAAAATCTATAAAATCTACCTCTGTCTATAAATGCACTCGCTTTTTCAAAAACGATGAAAAAGATTTGTTTATTATTATTTATAAACATTAAAAATATTTATTAACTTTAAAATAATTATAAAAATAAATAATCTGCTGTGACCCTTAAATTGTACTATGATACTTTAAAAGTGGGAAAATCAGAAGACTTAACCATGGCCATAAATGTACGAATATCTACCACAACTATCACACACTTATTACGTGAAATGTTATTGAAAAGGTAGTTTTTACCAACCTAAACCACTAGATTCCATTCGAGAAGCATAATTTACAGTGTCACCAAACAAACAGTAACGAGGCATCTTTAGCCCTACAACGCCGGCAACAACAGGTCCTGAAAAAAAAAAAACATAATTAAAAGTTAAAGAAAAAAAAAAAAAAAAAAAAACTAAATAAAGTGAAATTAAACATCATGAAAGAAATGTATATTTAGAACTCATAAATAACATGTAAAAATTTTAACTATAGAAAATTGACATAAATAAAATTTATTATTAACCTGTGGCATTTCTTTAACATGGGTTTAATAAAGGTTGCACAAACGAAACACTCCAACACTACATTGGCTAGCCTTAAAAGCTGCGATACATCGAAGAAAATTATATTAAATTGTTTATACTAAGTAATGCATGATTTCACCCTTAATACACCTAAAAACCTTGAAAAGCTGGGCTTTAGTCTGTGACTCATTCCAAAACACCTAGCATTAAGTTAAACATATTCAACTACAAAAACCTAAAAGAATGACGCCAAAATATAAGCCTGACATCTAATTTTATTAGTGTTTTGGGGAGCCTGCCAGAAGGAGAGTTTGGGCTTTGGTGACATAATGATGTTAAAGAATGTAGTAAATTAGATTTACCTGAGTGTATTCCAACCCTTAGTTGCATCTTGCTGTCTTCTTTATGACGTATTTTAAATACAGTAGTAGCACTTAGTAAATCTAATGACATACGAGCAATTTCACCTGCGTGCCTTATTCCGTTTGTATCAGGTAAACCAGACACCACCATATAAGCATCTCCAATTGTTTCAACCTGTGCATTAAAAACTACATATTTAAATATATGCGGTCAGAAAACTAAAATTTTTTATTGACAGATTGCCATCATTGGTATAATATTAAAGAGGTTGATATTTAGTTTATATGAAAAATAGAGTTTATATTAAAAAAATACATATAGATTGTACAAACCGCATAATTAAACAGGTCATTTTAAGGCCGAAATATTCCATTTTGGCCCAATTTTGGGCGAGCAGCAGCATTTGGTAAAATTTATAAACCATCTATGAGCCTCAGCCTTAATGCAAAAATATTCAAAAAAACTTTAAAAACTTTAAAAAAGTTTATGAGCAGTTGCTGAAAAAAGTGTTATACCGATGAACTAACGATGGGGGATTCAAAGGACCCCTCTACTTTGCCGGTGGTCCAAACATGTAGTTATTTTGTAAAATAAACATAAGGTAGCCTTGAGAATTAAACATTTTGAGCATTTTTATTTCATACATGGGTATTTCACGAAGTTTATGTAAATTCCACAACACTCACGATGTGGAACATTATTCATACGTTATTCAACAAAATTGTGATAAGTAAGTCGTAATTAAAACAATTTTACCTTATATACGTCATATTGGTCGCATATGTTGTCAAAGCAAGTATACAGATCATTTAACAAGTCTACCACCTAAAATTATTAAAAAGATATTTATGTTAAAAAGCTAAAGCTGGTTCAATGCTTGGTTTTATTTGACTTCCGACTCATCACGCAATAATTGTTTAATGTCAAGTTTCAGATATTTATGTTTAATTTGCTGTTTATTTATCTATAAAATTACCCAGAAAAAGATTAGATAGACCTCCGAAGTTTAAAAGTATTAAGCAAGTAAATCTTTAAGAGATTTTATAACGATCAATAGAAATGTTTCTATAGGTCCAAAATTAACTAACTCAAGTAGGAGTAGTAAATAAAAGTGATTCCCAACCGCTTTTACATGATTTTTTCAGTTTTTGTTTCATCTAAAATGAAAAACTTTGCTTTTTTATCTTATTAACAAGTGTTTATAAATTCAATTTTGACGCTTGACCACTGCGTCTAGCTTAATGTACGTAGGTACGTATGCTTAACCACTGTGTCTAACTTGATGACATCAGTGTTTTGGCAAAATCTTGGCAAACCTGATGCTGATTTTAGGGCCTTTTCGGATTGTGTTCAGGCTTATTTGACCTGGCCAAAAAAATTCATAAGGCCAATGACATCCCTAATATTTTCAAATGTACATAATTTCAGCATAATTGGAGCGTGACGTTTGGAGAAAAATCAAAGATGTCAATTTTGGAATTCTGGTGATCAAATGATTCAAACAATCCCCCAAAATTAGCCCCCAGCTTCATGAAAAATTTCAAAACAGTTAATAAGGATGTTTTTAAAAAAATCTTGATTTTAGGCCCAAAAATGTTAAAAATTTTAACAATATCACTGAAAGTAGCACACCTAATAAATTTTATTAACAAAGAAATTACCTGCAATGGTGTGCTTTCAGATGCTAATTTAGTAAAGCCTACAATATCACTGAAAAAAATGGTAACGCAATCAAATGATTCTGCTTCTACCGGTGCTCCTCTTTTCAGCTGTTCTGCTACTGTTCTAAATTTGTAAAAATACATTTCATGGTCAGAAGCATGTAAAGGCGTTTGGTAACATTCTCTTAATGATTTCCAAATTTTTTTCGTAAAAAGAGGTAACAATATTTGTACCGAGAATCAAAACCCAATCGACCAAAAAATTAGGAGGTTTCATTAAAAATATGACTTTAATCATTCATTTTATACCAAAGCTGTTTAATTTGATCCAATCTACGAAGAAATCAATAAAGATAATTTAATTACCTCTACTTAAGAAAATCAATAAAATGATCCAATAAAAACAAGCCAGAGAGATTTTATTGTATCTAGTTTTGATTTTAACAGCAAATAAACCCTTTTAAATAAAAAATACAGTTATCAGATTATCTGGTAATCATGGTAACAGATAGCTAAAAGCTATAAATTTTTGTGATAGTTATTACAAAATTAATAAAATGGAATGATTACCTAGGTAACATCCTATAGAGCAATTCATCTGTTTTTGCTTTTTCATCTTCTAACTGCTTTGTTCTTTCAGCAACAATTTCTTCTAAATGATCAGTATATTTTTCCATCATTTTGATCATATTGTCCACAATGTTGATGTTTCTATTTCAAAAATAATGGTAATAACTTTAATAATGTTAATAAACTGGGCCGCAAAAATTTTATCAAAGCTAAATTCAAATTTTACAAAGTAAAAAAATCAATAATCTGAGCAAATTTAATTGTAAAAGGCAGCTTGGTAGATTTAAAAGTTTGTCAAGAAAAAATAAAAAATAAAGAAGCTCTCCAAAAATTTCCAAAAGCGATTCTTTCTTTTAATTTTTCAAATTCTAAATTTTTTTGAATCTGAACTTTTCAAATATGAATTCAAAAGTCACTAAAAATAAAAGCAAAGAAACCTTGCAATGATTAACTCTTTTTTTTATGCGATCATGACTTTATCTAAAAATCTACTGTAAATTCCAAATAATATTATTCCAAGAAGCACCAACTTACGAGAGAAAAGCCCTTATTATGGCTTTTATTTTTGTTACTTTCCATGCTAGCATGGAAAATTGACATAAAAATGTATAAGAAAAATTTGGAAGATTTTCTCCAATAAGATAATTTTACAATTCCATTACAATTACAGGTTACTAGCTCAGTGTAAGAGTTCACAGGTTAAAATTATAAAGCTCTGGTCAACACAAATCTAACTTATTTAAATCCTTTCATTTTTTAAATAAAAAACGGTCAGTTTTTTAGTATTGCTATGGCAACTTTCGAAATTTTAGAACAATTTTTGAGCAAATAAGGCGCATGGGCAAACAGAGGGATGGGTGGGTGAATTTAAAAGACTTCATATAGGCTTTGCCAGGAGCATAAAAACCATTCATAAAAAATTATTGATATGAGAAGAAATAATGATATAAAATTTATGGTGGATTTCTCATGGGTTGATAGCTCAGAAAATTCATATCGGGCTGGCAGGTTCTTTGAAGCAGCTGCATTCAATAACAGAATTTTGTTATTAAGAGAATTAAGTTATTACAATTCAAGAACTCCTTTATGGAGGACAGAAGAATATCTTAACCAGTGAAAGATATCTACATTGGTTAAGTACAGCTTAAAAATTAAAAATAAATATGTAAAAGAGAGAAATCTTAAATCTATCAGCTCCTTAAAAACCGATCTTTATATTTATATTATATTTATATTATATTTAAATTTATCATTTTTCATTAAAAACAGTAAACTTACTTGCCACCATTCAACTTTTTCAGCATTTTATTGATTTCATCAAATTTCGGACGAGTGTGCGGTGCTTCATCCCAGCATAACTTCATTAAATTATGATAATCATGAGTCCCCAATGAGTCAGGCACACGCGGTCGAAATATTGGCTCAGTTCTCTTATGTACACGCGCTACTATTTCTAAATAAATACACTGATTACGTTAAGATCTCTATTCACTGAAAAGTAAATAACGTAGCTTTAGACCCTATTTACATCTACCTGAATTGGCATTGATGTTTTAAAAGTGGCATTAATAAAAATCAAAACGCTTTCACAAGAAACATTAATTGAGAAATGGAAAAAATTGAGCTGACATCTAATAATTATCATAAATTATAATAATTATCATAAAAATTAGAGCCATAAAATTTAAAAATTGTTTTAAACAGGAATAAAAAAAAAATTTTTTTGACAAAGAATCAATAATGGTATTAGTCCAAGAGCATGAGACATATTTGTGTAACCCATTTAGAACACAAGGTTTGATTCTACTAATGCACGCTAAATATCAGTTAAAGAATTTAGAACTTGGTCATCTGCCCAAGCTGTGAGAGGTCTGGTTCCAATGGCCCCTAAATAACATAAAATTTTATATGAACATGACAGATTTCATTAGTAGACATAACTTTCACAGTGTACAGATGTACAGGTTAAATGCTTTTGAAATATTTTGTAGCTATTTTTTGGTAGGTTCCAATAATCTGCATCGCAATTAAATAGTGCATTAGTAGAGTTTCGCGCTAGTGATGAAACCTTTGAAGCCTTTTCTTCAAAAGAACTTATCATTGGTTATCATTGGTTATCGGAGTTACCTTATGTAAACCTGACACTTTGTTATCAAAGTAAAGCAAGAAAGACCATCAAGAAGAAAAGTTCATTGCCCTCATGTGGATAATAACGGTGATAGATGTGGTGTGGAAATTAAACTTTCTATCTCTTAAATTTCCCTGTAGGATTTTATAGTTGGAAATTAAAGTGTTGCGCTTTTGATAAGCTTTTGAGCAAGTGTGTCAAACAATTTATGATTGTATTCGTATGTCAAACACTTTACGGTTGTATATGGTTTTAATTTATATTTAAAAAAATTAGCTTGAATAAAAAAATGAATTTCAATTTTTTGATTGTTTTGAAATATTGAAACTAATGTTATCTCCATCTTTTTGGTTTAATAATGCGAATTTGCTAGTTATATACAAATACATTGGCTTAAATTTACAGCATGCGTAAAGATTTGCCAAACCATTTGAAAAAATGTCATAAATGGACACCAGGAAAAGAATGGAGTTCACGGAATACGAAAATATGACTCATATTTGAATCACCAAGCGTTTGTTCTTTTTTTAGGAAATTTTTGATTGTTTTGAAATATTGAAACTAATGTTATCTCCATCTTTTTGGTTTAATAATGCAAATTTGCTAGTTATATACAAATACATTGGCTTAAATTTACAGCATGCGTAGAGATTTGCCAAACCATTTGAAAAAATGTCATAAATGGACACCAGGAAAAGAATGGAGTTCACGGAATACGAAAATATGACTCATATTTGAATCACCAAGCATTTGTTCTTTTTTTAGGAAATTTTTTGCTAGTGACGGTTGCTAACAAAATACGCTAAATAAAAACCTATTTTCTAAATTGGAATTGAGACCATTATTATTAAACTTTCAAATTTTTTCAAACTGTTTTAGACTTTATTCTCATCATGCCACTATAGGAGTGTTACATCTCACCAACACAGCTCTTTTTTTGTATTTACTTATATTTTCACTACAGGAAACTTCTTTATTATATATTGTATTATTATATATTATTTACAAACTTTTACATGAACAATCAAATTTTTAAAGTTAAACTAAAGCTTGCCAGGAAATCTGTTTAAATCAAGGTAATGGATTGTAATGCATTAAAAATTGCTTGGATCATTATCATTTGGAATTCTTTTTTTGTTATAACTTTCCTTCAGCTGAAGAAATTGACGAATTTTCACTTTCTAGTTTCTCTGTCAAACATGATATAGTTCCAGCTGAATTCTCAGAAAGGTAGTTTTCTTTGACTTACGTGCTTATATCCTTGTCACACCAATTTTCTTCATTGCTTTAAACAAATTAGATTGTTTAGTTTAAATTGTAAAATCTTTATCCTTTTTTCATCTACATAATTTTCTTTCAAAACACCAATATTTATACACTATGAAATTTTGTAAAGACACGTGGAATGTAGCTACTATAATTTTGCGGTGTTTTTATATTACAAATTTTAATGCTAGATATTTATTATTGTTCTTGTTGCATACATGCGCTTGCTATGTTAGCCTTATCACATCAAATTTACATATTTAGTACGAATATTTTAAAAATTTATAAACTCTTTTCTTTTATCTTAAACACAATTTCTCGCATCTATCTGTTAAAGTATTTATTTATTTTTGTTTTATTATATATCAATGAGTTTTAGATTAAAGTAGTCGAAATATCAGATTAACTAAAAATGAATTGTTAAATTAAATACCCGTGTAGAAAGAATATTCTTTCTACACGGGTATAACGAGTTTAATAATCAATCATTTTGTTTGTGATTTATTTTTATGAAATACTCAAAATAACACGTTGCCAGAGCATAAGATATCAAATCAACTTCGAAAACAAAATGGTATAAAGTCCAGAAGCATAAAACACATTTCTCACTTTGGTTTAAGGTAAACAAATTGTTACTAAGCTGTGCCAAAACTAAGTTTGTATCATTTTTTAAAAGAGGAACCGCAGAAAATTAACCTTTAGCACTTCCACTTTTATTTATTGATGGTGTGGAAATAAAAAAGACAAATTCAATCAAGTTTCTAGGAGTGTTGATTGACCAAAACCTAAGTTAGAGTAGCCATACCAAAATGTTTTTGTGACGGTTTAAATACGGAACGCTACATAAAGTCTTCGATACTTTATCTGAAAAATCTTCTTGTCAAAATCTAAACTAAAGATCTGAAAAAGATTCTAATAATTTTAAAATTCCATTTATAAAATCCAAGCTAAAGGAGTTTTCTATAGGTTACCGAGGTCCTAAACTGTGGAACGACATTCCAAATAAAAGTTTGAAAGATCTTAGTTATAGTTTATAGTATAAAACAACATCTATTGATTTTTACATAAATGTAGTTTAAAATTTTTGTTTATAAAGAAGTTATTTCTTAATTTTAGTATTTCTTTATACTTACAAAGGGGGTCTATGAAATGATCCTTAGGCTCTCTATCTAGCATACATCGTCTTTGACTTCCTGTCAAGGTCTTTATATATTTTTGTTTTTAACATTAATGTTACATTGTTATTTTGTAAATACTTACTATTTGTGTACATTCTTATCTTGACAAATGAAACTTTTAAACCAAAAAAACTACAACTACATGATGATAACAAACTTTATTTTAAGGAAGAAAATAAAGTTCTAAAAATTCTTTGCTTCGATTTATAAACCTTTAACCCATTCAGCCCAAACTAATTATGCTAGTTTGTCAGCTTGCAATACCTTACAGTTCTTACTCTAAATGATAAACATGTGTAGCTAAGACTACGTCTTCACAAAACAGTTTCTCTAATCAGCCTATATTTTCAGTCATTTACAGCATGTTTTAGCCAAAGTTGATTTTCTGATGTGACGTCATACAGAAATAGTTGAAACTAGCTGACCCACCCCTACCCCGGTATTTTTTGGTAAGCCTTTAGTCCACTGGTTACGTTATACCATAAGTTTTGTTAGTGTAAAATTTCAGCCATTTACCTTATGAGCTAATGTAGTGTTAGCCCTTTGAAGTGACGTCACTGAAATAATCATAGCCAGCTGACCAGCCGTTACACCCAGATTTTTTGTTCAGCTTCCTGACCAACTGAAATGTCATCACATAAGCTTTCTCTATACAAAGTTCCAACTGTTTACTTGTGGGTATAACTGATGCAAATTTTTCGGTGCTTGATGGGGAGCTGATACCTAGTGTCTCTTAGTGGCATCAAACCTTTTCTGCGAAGTGGGTTATGCAAATCCGTCACTGGCTTTTGAACTATCTGACTGCTTTGTTTCAAATCATTCCATAGTTACTTCAATTAACTATCTACATAATTTTCCTATTTTTTGTATATTTGTGTGATATTTGGTTGCTTAGGATAAATTCAGCCAACTACCAATTAAAGCATCTAATAATATTGACAATCCCTCACAAAAATTTCTTAGCAAAATAACCTCGAAATTTACCTTTAGATGTTAAGCCACTATACATGCAATAAGGACAATCTCTCATTACTATTTCTTGTAAAATGATCCCATAACTATAGACATCTCCAGCAACTGAAAATGACTTTTCATTATCGATATGTTCTGGCGCAATCCAAAGCATGGCTAAAAAGAATTAAACAAATGTTCAATCACCTTAATGAATGTCTGCAAGAATATATTTTGACACATTCTTCCATCACAAGTAAGTTTTCTAAAATATTATAGTCTGTTTGCAAAACTACTTAAATGGAGGGTTCCTGGACAGACGTTGTACATCAAACATCAATATAAAATCCAAATGACAACCTCAACAATCTTTTAATCATAACTATTAAAGATTATTAAGTACAAAAACCATAAAGTATAAAATTAACATTGAAAGTTGACTGTAAATTAAGTAAAAAAGCCAATTTTATAAGATCATGTGCCATGTTCCCGAAAAAATCTAGATAAAGATCTAGGTTAGCATGTAACATTTTGTTTTTAGCTAGCATAGTTCAACTTGAAGCTTCACAACATTTCAGAGCATTTAGAAATTTTACTGTCTGATTATTTTCTTGATCTATGTTACTTCTGACAGTAAGAATTGCATGTTTATTTTATTTCTTAATGTTATAAGAAGCATGTACCATTGTATTTTTGTTCTTCAGTTAGCTCCTTATTTTCTTCTTGACCATTCTTAAATTTGAATAGTCCAAAATCTGTTATTTTGCAAACCCATCTGCTGTCTATTACACAATTGGTTGATTTGAGGTTTCCATGGACACCACTTGTTGTGTTTTGATGAAGATACTGCATTCCCTACTCATAAAACAACATAAAATTTACATTAAAATTAAACATATCTTACTCTTATAAAAATCTGTAATTTCACTTTATTTTTAGCACAGTTTATTAACCTCTATTATTTTGTAGGGATCTAATGTCTAAAGAACAATTAAACTCCTAAATTATAAAAGTTTAGAACTTTCAAGTTCATATGTGATATTCTATAGTTTCTTTGTGTATATTTTTGACTTCTTCATAAGAAAAACAAAGAAAAGATACTCAAATAGAAGCAAAATTGATTTATTTTTGCAGCGGTTTGACAGAACATAATAGTGTATTGCGATAGAGTCGGGATAGTCTAAAAAATTGTCGAAACGCCTGGTTTTATCTATTCTTACCATAAAAGTTTATATGTTGCTATATTTTATATTATAGAAGAAATAATGCATATCAAGCTTAGAAATTTTTTTTAAATATTAAAAAGAAAATGAAAGAATAGAGTAATTTTTATTTCATAAAAAAGCTTTATCTATCATGTGTGAAGCTTTATTTTAATTACTCCATAAAAGTAGGCAATTTCTTTTTGAGTCATGTGGGAAAAACATGGTAGTGCATTAAATACAACTATTTTAAGAGAAAAACAATAAGTCCGATACTGAAATGTTTGTTTTAGCAGATGTATAGTGCGATATTCATAAACTATTTAAAGTACATTTATAAAACGCTTAAAGTACATGACGAAAAAGACAAGAGTTAACCTCTTGGTTTAGGTTATTTCAAATTTCTTAAAAATAAATGAATTTTGTTTCTAACCGGCCAGACTGGTGAGCTTTTGAAAATGATATTTTAATATTTAAAAAATTCTTTTCACAAAATTCAAATGATAGTCAATAGAACTCTTCTTTAAAATTTAACCTTATACTATATGAGAGCAAAGAATTAAAATCTCAAAAAAATCTCACTAATTTAATACTTGAAAAATGGCAACATATAATCCAATCCAATCAAATTTTTAAATTACACCCTACCCTTGCAATATCTGACGCGATTGATATCTGAAACATCCAATCCAGTTTCAAATCTTCATTGTATAAAACGTCCTAGTGAGAATAAATTTATAACACCTTAACATCAAGAAAAATTTTCAAATACTAACAAAAAACTCTTCTAAAATCTTGCTTTGTTGCAGTGTACTTCACCAGAAACCTTTTGGGGTACTAATAAAAACTCATTTATACAGTAATTTATCGACATTTTAACAGACCCAAAGCACAGTGGCGTTTGGATCACACCGAAAGTTGAGGTGCTAAGTAACGCAGACAAATCTTAAACCTTTATCTATTTATTTTAGCTATTTATCAGAAACAGCAGTTAATATAGATCATTTTCTAACGATCCAAACCTGTATAAAGAGATTTTAATTTAACAAAAACAGGGCTAAGTATTTAGTAAAAAAGTGTTATGAAAATATATTTTGTTGACACTTTGTAACCGGCATTGTTTAACTGATTGATTAAAACCTGACTATAAATGTAAAAAATCAACACAACAAAAAAATGTTTAACCTGTTTGCTTTCGAATATGTCAACCCCGGGTTTTTAAATATGTCAATTTAGCATAAATTCGCGCAAATTGGACATCAAGCGACAATTTCTCTTTTTATGAGGCTAAGGTTTTAATGTCACCAAATTAACTGATTGAATAAATATTTTGATTTATTTTAATATCTATAATATTTATAATATATACAATATTAATATTTATATATAATCTCAACAATACTTTGATTTATGAGTTCTTCAGCTTATGTTATTGGATACATTATTCCATAGAAATATAACACAACTTAATAAAAATTGAATTAAGTTGAACTAAAGGAATAAATTGTTATGCCAAAATATCATATACAGATTTTTATCTATTACAAAGTACAGTACTAATACATTAAAATATAATAAACATAACAACGCAAACATTATTTATAATATTATTGCAATTTACTGAACTATTAATATTTTAACGAATGAAATAATTATATAACAGAATACTACCTGCAAACTTCCTTTATTACAGTATTGTGTTAGTAAACAAATATGAGGGTTGCTCACGCATGCCCCAATAAATGTATTAACATTTTGATGTTGGAGCTCAGAGACTTCTTTTAGTTCAAGCAAAACTTCTCTATTAAGTGTAACTGAAGTCTTTTTAAGTTGCTTAACTGCTATATAGTTACCCTAAAGACAAAATTTTAACAGAATTCTTTATGGGAATTTCTTTCTACTGATCACGAAGAATGAATGAATGAATAGAAAATATGTTAAACAAATCAATAATAAGTGTTTGCAAAAGCATGGGAAGCTTGTTGGAAAACCAAAGTTTAAAATGGTGTATGGTAATTGTTGATAGAAGAAAACTGCAATGGAATTCAACAAACAACAAATTTTCTTATGCTACAAATAATTAATATACAATAAAGCTTTATAGAGAAATTCTCTGTCAACAGTGCATGTAAACTGGTATTCTTAATAATTTTGATTTTTGATGTGAAAAAAAATAAAATCACAGATTCTCAAAATAACTTGTGCTAATATGAAATATGCAGTCGTATGTTGCCCTGCATACCAATAAAAATCAAAAGAAAAAGTAAAATTGAATAAAAAAAAAAAAAAAATAGTTTGCTTGATATTTAAAACTATATTAGTTTCAAACTCTTATATTAAACTGAATTTTGATAAACCAGACTTAACAATGATCAGCCATTATTACAACTCTTTCAAATACATCAATAAAAAAAATCCTAATAATATAAAATACTTGGTCCAAGTCCCTTTCTGAGCATTAATTTCAAGTTACATTACCTGTAGCAGCCCGACTCGTGTAAACACTTGGGTTTGAGCCTCAGCAACACTGTTTAATGATGGGTTACTTCCATGTAATGCCACCTAAAACATAGGTAGAATATCAGAAAATAATTTATAAATAAAGCTCAATGTGAAGGCAATAGTCACTAAAAATGCCCACGAAAACACAACACAATAAATCTGGATCAAAATTTGGATCATAAAGCTGCAGCAATGTATTTATTCATCTTATCTGGGTAACTGGTTAAAAAGTAACGGATAGAATGTTTTATTTCAGGCATCAAAACACACATGCGTACACACGCACATCTCCAATTTCAATTGCGTACACACGCAGGTTTCCAATTTAAGCTGGATGATTTAAATAAGCTTTTAATAAATGTATTGGAGCAAATAACAAACTTATCTTAAGAACACTGAGTTGACTTAAACTCTATTATCATATCATTCATTTCAAATAAATCTGATTTCTGTTTACACTGCTGAAAATAAATCTTAACAAAAATAGCTCAGCAATATCTACTGTTATATATTATTAGAGTAACAAGCAACAATAGCAATTTGAATGCATATTGCCAAAGTTGCTGCTGGGACATTCCATGCCAAGTCAACAAGGCCTTGTAACCAAATTTTTTCACCAGTTGATAGATTTCATAAAATATGAACTCTCTGAAAATATGAGTGCACAAAGTTAAGCGGCTCACAAGTTACGAAACTTTGAATTTTAAAGGAATTTGGGTGGGCATGTAGTTGAAGAAGTAAAAATTATGTTGAAGTTAGGTTTATACATCCACATGGAACAAAGACTTTCAATGGTCACAAAGGGAGGACAGGTGTTGAATACCAGCTAATGACATTATTTGTATAATTGAAATGCCATCAACTGCTACCAGAAGAATATCAAAGAAAATGATTTTAATTCATTTGTGGACAAGTTTTGAATATATAATTTCATCATTGTAACAAAGAAAAAACTATATATAGTTAAAATATGATCATATATCTTAGAAAAATAAAAAAAATTATTTTAACTGAAATTGTGGTAATAAATGTTGAATGAAAATATGAAGAAAAAAATATTTTTTAAAAACTCTCAGTTTTTGTTGCCTAAATATACAAAAGACAATTTAAGGCTTTTTCTGACTTAGCAGCATATATAGAATACCAGTAAAAAAAAAAACATGTACATAATCAGCTACATTTTGAATTTCATCATTTAAGTACTAAGGTTTTCAGTCATCTTTAGCAGACAGCAAAAATTTTAAAACTTACAATTACACATACCTAGGAGTATTTTCAGATGTTTATATATCCTTTACTGGATTCCCCACCCTCACCAAATTTCATCTCGAATGGATATACATTTCAAAAGATTTATCACAATAGGTTAACCTTAGTAAGCAGGAATTGTGTCAAAATAATATAAAATTAAAACTTTTGAAACGTTTAACTATGGTTAATTTTCAGGAAGTTTGTATTTTATGAAATTTAATTACTCAAAAATGAGCAAAATCCGAGCACATGGGTTACAAATCAGAAAAATTTGATAATTTGACATGGAATGCCCCTTAACTTCTCATACGATAGAAACGAGAAATAACAAGTGCATTGTGATGCTTCCTAAAACTAAAAATGATTTTCTCAAAAAAGTTGTTTCGCTTTTCAGGGGCAAAAGTATGTAACGATCTACCTCTGCATATTAGGAAAAATGAAAACTTCACCTCCTTCAAGAAACCACTAAGTCAACAGCTCTCCAGTTTGTATAAGAATTTTGATTTTGTTTTTCTATTTTATTCTTATTTTGACTCTTATAAACAGGACAAAAATTTATAATAATAATAATATGTTAAGCGAAACACTTCAGACATAATTTCCCTACAGTAATTCAATCTATTATACTTCAAGTTCAGAGATTCGATTTAAGTAAGACTTTCTAATTGGAATCTCTCTCTCTAATTCAAACAAATTTTTCCCAAAGTGGATAGAGTGCCACCGCATTTGTTATTGTTTTAATTTCCCATATTTGCGGTTGCTGTTTTTGTCAAGTATAGCTTTAAGGTTTTGGTTTTAGGACAGGTAAAAACATGTTACCCCAATCACGAAAATGGTTTTCTTTCCGCTTGGGATAGCTCATGAGATTATGGACCCGACTAAACTTCTTAGCACGAGAATAACATGACTTAGAAAAAGTGGGCTTCTCCTCCATGAACATGAGGACTGTCATAAACAGGTGTGGAAGAGTATCCAGCAGGAAGTTCAAAACCACACCAAGATATTGTCTTTTTGACAAAAAAACGTTTTATCCTGCCCAAAACACCAAGATGATTGGCATGACTTAAAGAAGAATTCCTACCTGCAATCCTTTTGAGATAAAGTGCAAATTACTGTTACCTTATACACCCCTAGTGAGGTTTAGGGTACAAAACAACAGACATATCCCTCCTATTTTTAATATTGTTCACTTTCAAATAAATCTTTTATCCTATCAAGCTAATAAATCAATGTGACAGCTCTCTACCCACGTCCAATTTTTCCCCTTTGAGAATCGAATAAAACACAGTCAACTGAACTATTCAAAGTTTGACTTCTGAGAAAACAGAACGTCTGATCACGTCACTGTTAATCTATATCCAATCTCTCATATACTTTTGATGCCCTATTTCGCTACTGTACTTTACTAAATAAAAGTACGTACTAGTTTTAACTGTTAATAAACATTATTTTCACTTGTTAAATTATAACTTTACTCATAAACATTAAATAATACAATTTCAACAAAAAAAAAAATTATATTCAGACGTAATCCATAATAGCGGCAAGCCGTTATTTTTAGAAATGGCGTCGAGGTCTCGGAAACCGTAAACTTGAAATGTTATAACCTATATAAAAACTCGTATTAAAAACTAAACTTTTCCATCAGTATTTCAAAAATAAAAAGCATTTTAGTTTTTTGAAAAAAAAATATCAATTTTTTTTGGGCCAATTAGCAATAAAAAATTCTAAAAAATAAAATTTTTATATTAAAGTTAAAATATTTAAAACTCTCCACTACCATTTGCTAATCCCTCTTCTTCTCCACTACCATCTGCTAATCCCTCTTCTTCTCCACTACCATCTACTAATCCCTCTTCTTCTCCACTACCATCTACTAATCCCTC
>JAUZNK010010705.1:0-23840 GCA_035046665.1 Euphysa ruthae
TGAATGGCACGTGATCATACTTCTTATATGCCATGTTTTATTGTTAGATAATTTAATTTCATTTCCTTCTTCTAAGTGTAAACTACAAATTTTGCAACGATATATATATATATATGACAAAGTAAAGCAAATTATCTTTAGTCCCTTGCGTTGATTTTCAATGTTTATTTTTTTTGTCATAAGCTTTTAGGCTCCCTTTTTATGTGTATGACGGACATTATTTTAAATATAATTGTGAAAAAAGGCCGTTTGATATAAAAAGTTGAAATTAACGCTGAGAAACGTCTTTTGTCAATACCTGTTGCAATTACTTTCCATCGAAATCTATGTTGCAAAGTCTGTCCGACTGTCAAACTATCATAATAATATCCTGAAAATTTTTCTAAATGCAAGCTAAAACAAGATTGATAACTTCGATAAAAGTTTTTGATACGAAAAAAAAATTATATTTCTATTTCCTACTTTGAGATAGAAGTTCAAAATCATTCCCAACACAAAAATTTGTTTTATGAACAGCAAAGTGTAACTATTATACTACTTTCCTGAAAAATTTCAGAGTGCAACCTAATTGTTGCTCCTTAAGATTGATAACTTTGATAGTTTTTGGTATGAACAAAAACTTATATTTTATTTTTAAATCAATTAATATAGCTGTAAAATATAAGAATATGAGAATGTCCGTCCAACTTAAAAATAGGTTTTGAAACAGATATACTAGTTAAATCAAAGAGTGTGTAATAAAATAATATTTATTTTGTGTTTAAATTTGTTGAAAATAAAACATAAATGACACTGATTATTTATTTATTAAAATTTATTTTTTCTATGTGGATTGATAAACTACTTGCAAAAAAGAAAGTTTTTTTGAATCTTTTGTCTTCGTTTGAAAGGTTTGTAACCCAGATATCTTTCAAGTTTGCTTGGTAAATAGCTATGCTCACTTTGTATGCATTACCGAGGGCTAAGAGAAACATGTCCTAGATGTCGCTATGGTATGGAGACAAAGGATTTGAAAGGAAAGCGTTCTACTTCTTTATTGGCATTAATGTTTGGGAAAGTTGCTTGTTAAATATTCCCTTCCATCTCTTTTCTAAGTTTTTCTTTAATATTAAGCATGTCATATCAACTTTTCCGGCTGCAACCAAACGTTCTTTAAATGCATAGAGGATGCAAAATCCATCACTAACAACACAAATTATATCATGATTGGGAAGTATGTGTTCTATATATGAAGCCAAAATCTTCCTTAAGAGTACCAATTTCTTACATACTGAAACAACACTGTAAAAAATAATTAAGATATTTTACAGTGAAAAGAATTTAAATTAATTTGATTCAGTTCTAGCACTGCCAAAAAAAAAATACAATGACAAGGTTTAAACTTTTATAGCTTGCAGGGTTTTCCATTTAGAATCCGCACAGCTGGAGTGGGGTATGGATGATGATGATTTTACTAATTTTGAACTCCAAATAAACAAACTTTGATCCTGGACAATAGGGGAGGTAATACCCTTGGGCAAAACAAATTGCCCTTGGACAAAACAAATTGCTCCTGGACATTACTGTAACCCCCAGAAAGGTTACCTGACGATCTTTCCTTTCTTTTTTGTCCCATGGACAATGTTATCTATGCATCTTCCCAGGACAAATAACGTCACAACTTATTTTCTTTTATTGTCATCAAATCTGCTTCCAACTTTAGTTTTAGTTGCTTTAAATTCAGGGTATTAATTTCAAATTTCATTATTAATTTCAAATTTCAAAGTTCAATATTAAAGAATTGAAAGATTGGTGCCGACTTACCAGAAAATATATTCAAAGCTAGGTCCTCCAGATTGCTTATAAGAGTATACAAAATCTTCAACATAATTTTCATCTACAAAAAACCTCTGTTTTATAAGTTTATGTTTTATAAGTGACCAATACTTAAATGTGTTAACCAAACTAGCCGTAATATCTTTTTAATACTTTCTTTGACTTTGTGACTTTGAAGTTTTCAAGATATTTAGAGAGCATAAAAAAGTTATACTATAATTGAAAAAAGCTTGGGGTATCCTTGACCCCCCTCCCCATCCTCCTACTTACAAATCCTTGCAAACACTCAAGATTTTGTAAACTCTGGTAGAGGCTAGAATTAGACTAAACATGTACCTGTCCAGTTTTATTAACAATTAGAAGTTAATCCTTTCAGTTATAAAACTAAAAACAGGAGCTAAACTCTTTTGTAACTGAGTTGCTCATAAAGAGTGCATTCCAAGTTAAAAATTATGTTTTTGGGAGATTGGTTCTTATAGAAATAGAGTGTATGTATGATGAATATTATCAGCATGCTGCTATTAGCATAATTAGAAAGGAAAATAATATATTTCTCATACAAAAAGTAAAAAAAAAAGTAAAGATTTGAAGTACTAACCTTGTACAAACATGATTTGTAGTTCCAATTGAGAATATACTTTTTAAAAAACGATAATGAGACACAGATCTTTATAAAAACCGGGAGACTATTCCACTGAAAACAAGCCTTAATTTGTATTTATTATTGGTCAGCACACATAGTTTACAATTATAACTAGAAAAATTTAATTTAAAATCTGCAATAACACCATGTTTTACGTCTTTCTTTACATTAACTTCTTTATTAAATAAAAAATTACTATTCGGAGAATATTTCGTTCCTAAAAACATAATTCGAAACTTTTCAAGATTGTCTACCATGGAATTATATTTAAACCACTCCTGTTGTCTAGACATCAACCTACTATCTGTCATTTTGCTAAAGTAGTCTTGGTATATAAAAGGTTAATCATAATAATAATTTTGAATTTTTAAAACATTAATTTTTGACCCACGCAAAATTTTTTTTGGACCCTTGCACCCACCATCAATTTAACTCGCGTACCCATGCGACCCACACCATTTAGCAGATTCTTTCCAGATAATCAAAACAGCTGTAAAGTACTTATAATATTCTTCTGCACTGTGTAAACATACTTTCGAGAAATGAGCGGTAATTTTAAATAAAATTTAGGAAATACAATTTAATTTAAAATAAACCTGCGGACAAGGGGAAATATGTTTATATACTTACAGTCCAGGTGTTTAAAACTTACTTAAAAGATCAACTGAAGAAAAAAGAAAAACATAAGGCATGGAAGTTCAAGTAGTTTAATTTTATTTTAAATTAAGTCGTTTTTATTTTTAAAAATTTCACATGTGTTATCATACGTAACATCGCATTTTAAATTGCTATTAATCCCACTTAACAAATGTTAGAAAATTTTAGTTATTTTAATTTTATATATTTTAGACTAACTTTTAACCTATTTTATGGCAGCAGAAGACATGTTAATATCAGTATATTATTTACTGAAAATGTGTATCCTGTATAAAAATTCATAAAAATAATAATAATAACATCTTTTAAAATCACAGTATCGAATTAAATTTTTTTATTTTCAAATTTTTTTTTTTTTTAATGAGTTTCTGTAATTTTTTTAAACTTTATTATGATTATCGAGTAGAGATAATGGTTGTCTGGTCAAGCAGTTAAGACTGACACCAATAAGTGCAATTTTTATATAAAAATAACAAAACAATTTTATTTAAATTTTTGTGGTTTTAACGTAGGCCATGAATAATTAATAATCTAGGTTAAATTGAAGTAAACTTCATAGTTGCTGAGAAACAAAGTAATTCGTAAACAAATAAGCACTTATATATTTTATGTATATATATTAAATTTCGATTAAACAGTTATTGCTTACGATTTATTCTTGTTTTGAAATATTTAAGATGATCTTGTAAGTATATTATCGCTTATATTTTTAAATTTGCAAATGATTAATAAATAAAATTGTGTCATTTTATTTGCTACCGTATTTTGTTGTTTTTGTTAATCTGCAATCATTTTTTATTTTTACTACTATAAATATTATTCAGCAAAAGCTGTTTTGCACAGGTGATTTTTAGCCCATATAAATGAATGCAGGCGGGCGTGGCAATTTCCTGCCTCTCATGACAAGGCCTGTAAAAATACCAATTCACATTATCTTCCATACAATAGCTGCTACCTAAAACACACAAAGGAAAACTTGCCATTAAAATTTGCAAAAAGAATTTTAATTATTATTTTAAACAAGAAAAAGATAATGTGCGACTGAAAAAAATTAAAACCTGTGAATTATCCAATTGATGTAATAAACAAAGCCTTTCATTGTGTGAAATTGTATCGTTTATGTCAGATACAGCCAAAATTAAGTTTAAAGTTGCCAGCATTGATGCCAGTTTTGCCAAATGCCAGTGTTAATTCAGAGTTTTTATATTTTGTAAATTTATATTTGTGTGTACTTGCACATCAGTATGGTGTTTATTTTTTTTTATATCTTACATTAAACTATTTAACTTACGTAAACTATTATTAACTCATTTAATCGCATCCCACAACAAATTATTATATATTTTTTTTTGTTTGTTTCAGGATGAGCCTACTAATAATTTAGACATTGAATCAATAGATGCTTTAGCAGAAGCTATTAATGAATTTGAAGGAGGTATGAGATTTACTGGGTTTTTTAGTGTGCTAATATTGTTGTCTGGCCGAGCAGTTAAGACTTTAGTTTCTTGTTACAGAGGTGTGGGCTCGATCCCTCTTAAAGACCAAAGACTTTCTTTACCGTAGGTTCAAGTGGGAGCTCTAAGTACTAGTACTCCAGGTCCAAACCCGTGGGGCCTTCTGGAAATATAGCTTGCTATTTGTTAACCCCCCCTAGGGTGTGCGTGGAAAAAGATGTTGGGTTGAGTTGAGTCCCTGAAAAAAGTAAAAGTCACAAATTATAAGGTTGTGAGACTGATAGGTAATGATTATGTGGTGCACAAAAATTTTAACTTAAAAAATTATGCTTGTTGATGTCTTTTAATCAAAAGAATTATTTGATTTTAGGTGTTATAATCGTAAGTCACGACGCCCGCTTAATATTAGAAACAAAATGTCAATTGATGGTTGTTGAGGATAGAACGGTTGAAGAAATTGATGGTGATTTTGAGGATTATCGAAAAGAAATATTAGAATCTCTAGGAGAAGAAGTTGTTGGCAGAGAAAAGAAGTAAAGCATTTCTTGCTAACTTTTCAAAATATTACATCTCTAGATGTCTACAATTTTGAATAATAGTTGCTGATTTTGTTTCAATGGAAACTTTAATTCTGCATTTACCTCAAAATAAATTCTTTAGTTATGTTTACTGTGAAAATTTTTTCATAGCTACTTTTAGAATTGTAACAGTATGCACATTTGAAAAAGTTATTTGAGATTAGTTGACAAATGGAATATCTTCTTTATTTAATAAATGAATCGAACATTTTTGACTAATTCTTATCCATTTCAGTCAATCTTTTAGGTTATAAAAGCAATTTTTTTTTTTTTTGAAATATTAAATACATCGTGGTTGTATCAAGTTTTAATACGGGTTCTTGTTGAGTCTTTGTATTTTTAAGAGAATTTTATCAAGTCAAATTGTAACTAAGGATATGCAAATATCACATTTTTAGTGAATTCATAAGTCATTATTATCTAATTCTATGATAGAATAGTGAAAGATCCTGAACAAATGTTATATTAAATATTTGCATTATGTTTTCATCATCTCTTTAATGAGTGAGCACCCCGATATAGTGCTTTTTGAAGTTTTTGTTAGGAAAAGAATTCAATGTGATTTTAAAAAGTTGACCCAAACTCACTATCGAATTCTCCAAGAAAGCAAATAAAAAAGAAAAACGAAAAGAAAAAAAAAAAGAACAAGACAAATGAAGCCAGAAAATGGGCCAAAAATCAATATTATTGGATTTTTCTCCATCCCTTTTTAAATATTTTTAATTTTTTGATAGTATTTTTTTTTCTTGTTCCTATCTCGTGAAGGTCCTATAAATTCAAAGCTGTCCGTGCTAGATCTCAGTTTCTGTCCATTACCTTTTCTAATTTTTTGTATGAGTTTAAAGATTAATGAGGCATCATATGGCGTAACATAATCAGATTTTTAAAAATTCTATTTAACTGGATTTTGAGTAAAATAAGGGAAAAATGGACCCAAATTTTTATTTTTCGATTTTTTTCTTAGAACTTAATTTTTTTTACACTGAATTTATATGTCAGGAATAAGAATTAAATGACCTGTTCCAGATTTTCTTGAAAATTTTTGTTCTTGCTAAAATCTGGGTTAGCGAGGCAAAAATCATTAATATGGTATATGACGGTAACATGGCATAATCAAAAAATTCCTGTTTGCTTGATTTTGGGGTAACGAAGGAGAAAAATAGACCAAAAATCTGTATTTTTTGATTTTTTTCAGCTTTGACTCCTCTAATTTTTTTTTTAATATATTCTTTTGTATATATTTTGTTATATATGAAGTAAAAGAAGTAAATTACCTGTTCTAGATTTTATTAAATTTTTTTTTGCTATAATTTGGGTAACAAAGGCAAAAATCATATCAGTTATTCGCTTATTTGTTGTTTTTAATTTTTTTCAGTAAGTTAAGGTTGAGAAGGTATTATTTTTGAAAAAAATTATGCTAGTCAAAAATTTAGGGTAAATAAGGCAAATATAAACCTGAAATCTATATTTGTTAATTTTTGTCTGAATTTAACTTTTTTTAATTCTTCCATAAAGTTAGATCATTGACCTGTTCCAAATTTTCTAGAAAATTATTTTTTCTGTTTTTTTTTCTTTCGTAGAGATTATGACTTTATGACTTCAGATCCAGCCAGTTGTGATTTAACCAAAGCCTTTATTATAGTTCAGTACTTTTTAGTTTTAAACATTTTTATATAACAGAGATATTACAAAATAATAAACAACAAATTATTTTTAAAATTTAAATTACTTCTTAAAGATATAAGGAATTTAAATATCAGTTTCACTTAAAGGTTTTGAAAAAAGTATTCTAGAAGATTCTTTAATCTCTGATTATTTAAAATTGCTTCCCAATTATTTTTCAGATAATAAATAAAACTAAGACATCATGGGTGATGAACTTGAAGTCCAAGTAAGTAGATTATATTTATAGTTTTTCTGAATTTTAAACTTAGCCAGAAATTTCAATAAAATCCTAATTAAAAATTCTGATTAAATTCGCTTTAAATTTTGCCTTATAAATTTATTATTTTGAAATTTTAGGAGTTCAACTTTCGACAGCTATGTAAATTACAAATTGGAGATGGGTTAGATTCTGTCACAGAAAGAGTAAACCATCTAGCAGTATCCAATAGCTATGGTTTAGTGTTTGCTGTTAATAACAAAGGTATGTCTGTGTTTTTATTTTTTTTAATGGGTGAGGGAATAGATTTTTAGGGAATTTATTCTCAATTCATTATCAAAAAAAAATTTTTGTTTTAGTGTTTAGCCAAAATGAAACTTTTTTTTTTTTTTATTTGGCAATCATGTTAGAATTTAAATCCCTGCTGCTGCACAAAATGTTATTTAAAATTTTCAGCTCATTGCTGTATTCTGGCAGATAAGTTTTACATAATATTTAATTTAATATGATTTATGTATTGAGGCAAATATGATGTTGAATGAATTAAACTTTAATAGTGTAACCTTGCATGTGTTACATTGCTTCTTTCATTTTCCTTGTGAAGTGGATAAAGTATCTTTAGAAATATGTTGGTTGTAAGACAGTGCGCAAAGGTCTTATCCTTGAATATAGTTAATAAGGTGGATAAAAGGCAGCCTTGTTTTAGATGTATTCTGGTGAAGTGGAATCAGGAATAAAATGCATGTATTCTGCTAAAAGTAGTTTTGCTTTTAAGACATTCATTTTTTAGGTTCAGATAAATTATATTTTATGACTGCTTTTAGATTTGCTTTTCATATATCCTTTGAAGGATTTGCTGCTCCGTATTTTATCTGTTATAAGTTATTATTTTTTTATTAGAAATCAAGGTTGTTTCAATTAATGAAATTGAGAACATTTCAGAGGGAGATATAAGTACAAATATTGCTGGTAGGTCCTATTTAAATTTAATCAATTGCAAAACAAATACATTCACTATTCTAAACCAAGCAAAATACTTAAAAAGACTGGAAGTCACAGCTAAATAATAAATCACATGCTATTTTTGATGTAATACATATAAGTGTATTGAAGCCAATTATTTAGTGTCATTTAAGGCCAAAAAAATTAAACTTTTTATATAATTTAGTGCCACTTTAGTAGTTTGTTTCAATTTTCTTGGCTTATTATTTTCATACTTATATCTTTTGGCTTCTCAATCACTGATATTCATTGATTCATTTTCTTAAATTTTATTAATATGTAAGTGAGTGTGTAAAGAAATGTCCTGATTGTGAGAAAGTGCATAAAATCACTAGTTTTTGAGATAAATAGTTTCTATTTTTATCCTTTTTCATAAATTAGTGTTGGGCTCAATTAGATATGAGTGGTATCCATGTAATGGGTTATTAAGTTTTTCTACCTCAAATTTAACTGAAATTTAAGTTAATATATAAAATAACAATTAACGTTTTTACTGAATAATGACCATGATATGATAATAGTGATCAAATACAAAATCCTAAGCTTTGTTTACGTTGTGGTTAAGGCATATATGCTATTTATTAGGTGTTGGCTTATTTTACATCCCTTTGGCTCTTAATTTTTATTTTTTTTTAGTTGTCAACTTTCCACAAAAATTGATTCCTATTGGATACAAAGTTGATCAATTATGTTTGTCATGTGATGAAAGTACCTTGTTGATTGTTTACAAGGATGGGAAAAGTCTAAAACTTGGAGCTGTAGATATAAAAATTTTAAATGACGAGGTTAGCTTGTTAACAAAACCTTGCTTCATTTTTTTTAGATTATTCAGTTTGAAGAAGACTTTAATAAAAGGTGTGAGATGGACTGCACTTTTAATTCACCATTGATGCTTTCGTGTTTTTTAAACATTCTTTAATATATTTCACAAAATAAGCCGATGGCTATTTCACAGAGTAACTAGTTCTTGATTTTACAAATATATATATATATTTTAAAATATGGTCCATGGTGGGTTTAGAAAGTCTCATAAAATACTGCATGCTTTACTTACTGATAAATCTAAAATTGAATGTGAAATCGGCAATACTCTCTCAGCTTACAATAAATCTATGTCTAATTTGGTTTTTAAGCTCAAATTTACTTGGACATTGCAATGGCATGGTTTAAAAATAATTTAAATATTGTAAAACCAACTTTAAAAATTTTAGTAGAATAAATTATTTTATTTTAAAGATTTGAATTTTTGCCCATTATTTTTGATGCTTTACAGCAACGCATCTAATTCTCTCTTTAAGCTAACCTATAAAGATCCTGAAGATCCTAAATGACCTGCTGATTATTTTTGAAGAGGCTTTGGTCTAAATACCTTTATAAAAATAGAAATCATAATCATCAAAAAATAAAATTCTGAATTCACTTGATACTGTACTTGAAATTTTGATGATTGGATGTGTCCTAGACTCTTAAAATTGATAAAAGAAACCTAATTTTAAACTTTGTATCCTATTGGATACAAAGTTGATCAATTATGTTTGTCATGTGATGAAAGTACCTTGTTGATTGTTTACAAGGATGGGAAAAGTCTAAAACTTGGAGCTGTAGATATAAAAATTTTAAATGACGAGGTTAGCTTGTTAACAAAACCTTGCTTCATTTTTTTTAGATTATTCAGTTTGAAGAAGACTTTAATAAAAGGTGTGAGATGGACTGCACTTTTAATTCACCATTGATGCTTTCGTGTTTTTTAAACATTCTTTAATATATTTCACAAAATAAGCCGATGGCTATTTCACAGAGTAACTAGTTCTTGATTTTACAAATATATATATATATTTTAAAATATGGTCCATGGTGGGTTTAGAAAGTCTCATAAAATACTGCATGCTTTACTTACTGATAAATCTAAAATTGAATGTGAAATCGGCAATACTCTCTCAGCTTACAATAAATCTATGTCTAATTTGGTTTTTAAGCTCAAATTTACTTGGACATTGCAATGGCATGGTTTAAAAATAATTTAAATATTGTAAAACCAACTTTAAAAATTTTAGTAGAATAAATTATTTTATTTTAAAGATTTGAATTTTTGCCCATTATTTTTGATGCTTTACAGCAACGCATCTAATTCTCTCTTTAAGCTAACCTATAAAGATCCTGAAGATCCTAAATGACCTGCTGATTATTTTTGAAGAGGCTTTGGTCTAAATACCTTTATAAAAATAGAAATCATAATCATCAAAAAATAAAATTCTGAATTCACTTGATACTGTACTTGAAATTTTGATGATTGGATGTGTCCTAGACTCTTAAAATTGATAAAAGAAACCTAATTTTAAACTTTAATTCGGTATTACTTCATGCTTCAAGAAGCTACCTTAAAAGCTATTGTGGATAAGTTTGAAATTATATCTGTTAATATATATATGTTTATATATATATTGTCAATGCAAAAAATTTTCATAATTTATCAAATTTGATTTTTATAAAATTCCTAAGTATTCTCAAATGTTGTGTTTATATGTGAGATATTAAAAAAAAAAAAAAAAAAAAAAAAAAAAACAGCTATCAAAGTTAAAATATTCTGCTGACCAAATAGTCATTGTTTTTGTTTTTGATTTTTTGTGTTTCCAACTGCTGTAAAGCTTGTCTTGTTGGATATAAAAGGTTGCCTAGTGTACATAATTTTTTTTAATCTCAGATGAAGTTTAAAAATTCTCCATGCAATTTATCCTTTCTCCATATTTTTTAACATAGTATTAGGCAAAATGCTAAAGACTTAACAATCCAAAAATGATATTTTGAAAGACACACAGTTTTGAAACCTTTTTCTTGGGATTCATTCATTTTTTTTTCTTGGGATTCATTTATTTGTTTTTCTTAAATTTTTTCATGAAGTTAAAGGGAGGCAAATGTTGTGAAGATAATAGATTTCTAAAAAAAACCAGGTATTGTTTGTCGGATTTCAGAGTAAACAAGTAAAATTATTGACAATGACATCCTTTTTTTTTTTTGTTTTCTAAACAGTGTGGGTCCAAACTCACACTGCTTGTTTCACTTAAAAAAAGTCAAAAAAATCACTTGATTCTAATTTTGAGAGAGCTTCCAGAGATCTAATTTGTCACAAAGTTGTTTTTTGAGTTTGATATTGGACAAAATTAAGATACATACCAAATATTTATATAACTTTTAGATTCATTTCTAAGAGAAAAAATTTTTTATTTTTTAGAAAAATGATGGTGCCGTGTTCACATCAACTGAGCTTTCAAATGAACCAGGTAACATTTGATGTTTTTTACTGCATCGTCAATAAGCCTTATCAATGCTGAAAAAAAAATATATGATAAATAAAAATTCAAAGATAGTTATGTCTGACCGTTACTTTATGGCTTTCTGACATTAGATTAAAACCTAGGAAAATGTTAAAACAAAAGAAAAAAAATATATAGGTATTTTTTATTTTTTTTTGCTTTAACATTTTCCTAGTTTTTAATCTAATGTCAGAAAGCCACAAAGTAACGGTCAGACATAACTATCTTTGAATTTTTGTTTTAATTAAATTTTTCCTACATTTATGTAATTAATAACTTAATAAATATGAAATAAGTTTTGTTATGATTACTATCATCATAGTCACCGACATCATAACCATCTATCATTATAATTTATCTTTATAATTATAATTTATCATTGTTATCTTTTGTTATTGCAGCAACACCCAGAAAATTGGTGCTTACTGTAAGACTTAGTTTTAACATTCTTGCATGTTTAGATGGGTGGAATCATTACATAAAATATTGGAGCAAAGTTTTTAAATACTTTGACTTTTTATGCTATTATACATATGATCAGCTTATCAGAAAGTTATTAATTCTGGTTCCATGATAAAACGCATTGCTAATGCAAATCAATTTCATAATCCATTGTTATAAATTTGTTACAAAATGAATGGATTTATAATTTCTGAAGCCTTTTGTTTTGTTCACTCAAAGTGTTTGTTTTGTTCACTCAAAGTGCTTGTTTTGTTCACTCAAAGTGTTTGTTTTGTTCACTCAAAGTGCTTGTTTTGTTCACTCAAATTGTTTTATTTTAAGGGACATTGGTAGATAATTCAAAAACCTATATAAAGGTTTTCTAAAAGTCATGCTAAAAGTCATGCTAAAAGTCATGTAAATTTTATTATGGAGCTACGAAATAAATTTTCATCGGTTTTATATCATCTTGATGAACTATTTTCATTAAATTTTTTTTTTTTTTTTTTTTTTTTTTTTTTTTTTTGCGATCATATGAAAGTTCTATAAAACAATCCTTGAGTTTCCATTTTTCTACAAAAAAATTTTTTAAACAGCTATGATAGCATCCATTTTTACAGTACGGTGCTTAACCCTTATTCATACCACATCTTAGCTAAGTCTTTTCAGAGTGCACCTTATTCTTAAGTAAATGAAATACATTTTATTGGTATTTTAACACACTATCTGAATGATTGAATTTGAATTTAATTTTAGATGTTCATGCAAAATATGTTTGTGTCCATCCTGAAGTCCCAGCAATGACTGCAGTATGTTTGTCAAATGGCCTTGTATTACTAATGGAAATTGTAAATGACAACTTCAAAACGGTTTCTGCACTGAATCAAGGATCGCCTATTCGATCTCGTAAGTAATTTTCAATAAAGTGGAAGTCACTACCAGCATATGGTTTATATTTACATGTTAGGCAATGTTAACTGAGTAGTCTTTTTCTCCAAAAAATTTTGATGTTTTGTAAATTTTTTCTTGATAAAAAAAATCTATAAATACCTAAAACCAATTTTTTTCAGAACATCTCAGTTTTTTTTTTATACTTTTGCCTCAGTATGTTTATTTTAAAACTTTAAAAATCCAGAGGGCTTGTGTGTGTATGTGTTTGTGTGAGTGTGTGTGTGTGTGTGTTTATGTATGTATGTATTTTTTTTTATATAGTCTGTTGGAGTCCTAAGGGCAAAAGGATAGTGGTAGGAAAACTTGATGGCCAAATTGTGCAATATGATAAGGTGATTTATAAACTATATTTTTAAATCATTGTCTTACCAATTTAAAGTGAAATGCATCACGATTAGTTGTCTTGCTTTTGTCGTCCAGATATGGCAAAAGTATTCTTTGTCAGAGAAATTCAGCTTTTATGTGTATAAAAAATAGGGTTAGAAAACAAGTATTTTAATCCAGCCATTTTCTGTATTGTTTTAGGATATTGATTTTGTATATAAATCCCATTTAAGATTTGAGGCACTATTTATTCCAGAACATTGTAACTTTGCTAGATTGTTACTACAACTGCAAGATTATTTGGGAACCTTTTTAAATTGTGATCATAAAAATTTATATCCATGTTTCCAACCCACTTTAAAACCAAAGAATGATTCTAACCTAAACTGCTGTCTTGCAATTTTTAAAAATTGAGAATTAAATAATTGGGAAGTATTGTCAGCAGGAATATAAAACATGAGAAAAAGTGTTAGGGTAGAAGGGAGGACTCCTGGAATTAAGGAATATAAATTCGACATCTGTCCGTTCAGAGCAACGTTATTTTTCTGTCTGTTAGCACAGATCTAATGATGTATAAGATCTTGTTAGATATGTCATATAATTTGAGTTTTTAAAGAAGTTTCTTGAACTAACCTTTACTGCAGTTTTTTATGGCATTTACATTTACTTCCCATTAAAATTTTATTTATTATTTTAGTTTTTAAAAGAGGTGAAAAGAACTATACCATGCCCTACTGATTTATTTGGTGAAACTGCTATGTCAGGTAGTTATTACTGGTTTCTTATTGATTTACGTCAAAAAATTTTACATTGAATGAAAAGACTTGCATGGGAATTAAATGTTAAAGTAGAACCCAAATTATTTTATGCCAAGGAGTTTACTGAAAACGTTTCATGGTTTAGTTGGGTTGCACAGAAGGTCAGGCATGTAGAATGTGTGTTACAGTTTTTTATTCATGATGTAATATTGGGAGCATAGGTAGCAGAATTTAGCCTTTTTCTTTATTTATTACATAATTTTATCACAAATATAAGTAAGGAATTTGGAATGGAAAAACGAGTTTAAAAAAATGGTTATAATGAATGATAGAGTCTGTTGCTGAATTTGATGTATATGAACTATGTATCCTAGTAAAGACTTGTCTAAGAATTCTATTTAGAAGAGCTATGAATCCTAATAAAAACAAGCTTGGGCATAATTAGTTGTGTTTGTTTTGATGAACCAAATCTTTTTTACTTTTCTCTTACGGTTTAATTTTATTTGCTATTTTTTTACTGGTAGAAATTGCATGCTTGTGGTTTAAAATCACAAATATAAGCTAAAAGTGCTAGGAAAATCCAGGTTTTACACATTTTTGGTAGTGAAAGACTTATTTTATGTTTATGCTCTTGTTGCATAATATCTATAACTGCAAAACTTGGATCAGTTTTGAATTCCTTTTTTTATTTTTTTTTCAGTTGGTGGTTTGTTTTGGATATCATCATATAAATTCATTGCAGTGTATGATTCTTTGGATGAAGTTGAACCACCTGTTGTTGTCATGATTGAGACACCAGTAAGTGTGTTTTATTACTTAATTTAAATGTAAAATCATTAAAAAAAGAAAATCTTAAAATGATAAAATAGAGGTTTTTATTCTATAAACTTACCCTTTTCGGCAAACTTCTTAATAGCAGTAATAATTATCAAATATTTTTTTTGAGGTCTATTTTGCATTAGTAACTTAAAAGGTTAAAAGGCTGCTGTTGATCAATCTAAACAAGAAGCTGAAGACTTGAGAGTGCATTTAATACATGTGCTAATTTTGTAATTTGGCTTGAAACACTTAGTATTATCCAGTGACATGGCACAGCTTAATAAGTCAATGAGAAAACATCTGTTTGTCATTGTCATACCAGGGTAAGATTTACTCAAATTTAAAGAGAAAAGTTTTAATTCTGATTGGTTTATAGTAAATACTTTGTTTTTCTCAAGATATAATAAGTTTACGTTTTTTTGGAAAGTTGCAATTAGCTTTATGCATCATTGAGCTTTATTTTGGTTAACGCTAAACTAATTTCTAAGTCAATGATCAGATTTTTCTCTAAAATCACTCTTAACAATATCTATTGATTCCTGATATTATAGATTTTGATTGAGTTCTTATTGGAATTGCGATTGAAAAATATGTCATAGGTCAATGATTTCCTCAAACTAGTTTCATTAAATTTATATTTTAAAAAACTTTCTAGAAATAAAAAACATATTCAATTTCAGACTTTTTTTAACTTTTTTTCTGAGCTGAACATTCAAAGCTGGCTGTGATCCCTTTAATTGTCCAAAAATATTTTCTGGTTTTATAACGGCTCATTAAATAACAAATATGAAATGACATTAAGTATTTCCATATTTTTCTTAAAAGAAATATTTGATCTATATCATTTCTAGAAAGATGCAGAGATAACTTACCACTCATTTGGTGATATTTATTTTGGTTTTAACGAGGAGCGTTTACTTAGCTATTACTTTTCTTACATTCCACACTGGTAAGGATTTTAATTTCACTGACAATTTCTATTTGCGTCCAACTATAAAGGCATAGGGTATCCATAACACTCTTAGTGAGTTCATCAGACTTTTGTCATTGTCTAAAATTGGCCACGTTTTTCACGTGGTTGTATTGAAATTTTTCTCTGTACAAAGTATATGGATTACAACTAATATATTGGTCCCTGAAAAGTAGCTGTAATATTTATTTATTAGAAAATATGCCTCTGATAATTTTTTATAAGTGTTTAGGATTTTGTCGATTTTCTTCAAAAAGATTTCTATTATAGTTTCTTTTCATACTTTTTGGTTCATTTGGTGTTATATATATAGTTGTTCATCTTGTTTTCTTTAAAATTTTCTTCCTTACAAATTACATGCCTGTGTATCTCTTCCATCAATTTATGGAAAATAGGTGGGCTTTATTTTTTTAAATATTTTAAAAATTGGCATCAACATTCCTATTTATTTATTTTTAGGGATTTAATGATCACGATGTCAAGTATTGGTTTAGAAGCTGTGCCTTTGGGGAACGTACAAAACAAGGTTTATTTTTACACATTTTCAAATGCTATATTAATTATTAATTAATTATAATAAATTTCATTTATTAAATTTTATACCTTTAAATTCAAATGCTTTTACATAACTCGAAGTCAATTTTACATACAACATGAAATGCCACTAATTCAAACAAAGTTCAAATTTTGTGTCAAAAAAGGTTTTTTTATTTAAATATTTTGACAATAAAGAAAGAGTTTACTTAATTGGAATCTTTTGTATCTGGAGAAATATCCTTTTTTTTTTTTTTTTTTTCTTTTTTTTTTTTTTTTGCTGTAATTTTCTGTCGTGATGATATTAAAAGAGTAACTAATACTTTATTTTTATTTTTCGATACTGCTTTTAAGATATTTTTATCTGTTTTAAAGCTAGTGTTTCTGATAATGCAATGTTGCTCTCTTTTTATATTTTGTTAATTGTTCATGTTTTTTTACCTTAATTCTATATCTAAAATGGAGCTGTAATACAGCAAAGCATTTTTATTTTTTTTTTTAGTGGCACCGCTGGTTCCTTGAAGAATCTAGCCGAGCAGAAATCCCTTTACTAAGTAATGGCGAGTATGCATTTACAGTTGGTCTTGGTGTATCATTTAATTCAACTGTCAAAATTGTACAAGGTAAGTTTTCTTGATTTGGTGTTATCCTATTTACTACATCAATTATCCCTTTCTTGCTTTTTCACCGATTTGGTTTTACAAATTTATTAATGTGCTTTTATAAAGATATTCAGATAATTTTTTTTTTTTTTTTTTCAATTTAAAGCTTCTTATTAAAATTAATCTAAATGCGATTTAAATTTCAAAAAAATTTTAATATGTATTATCTAATAGAAAGTATCTACTCTCATCAAAGGATTGTCAAGCAAAAGAAAATGATATATCAAAGAGAGAGGCGGAAATGCAATATAGTTATAAACACCAACAGTCACAAATTTTTTTAGCAAATATTGCTTCCACTATAGTTTTGACTTATTAGGACTCTAAATTGGTTATTTTGCAATGACATACAAATTAAATTTGGTCTTTCATATAATAATATTTTACAAGGTATTTTTTTCAATAAAAGCGTTTTGGTGGTAAAAATAGAGAACATGCTTCTCAAATGTATCTGGGATATATGTCAATAAGCTTCAAGTGTTTACTTCACTTTATGTTTCATGGATTAATTGTCTGACCATATAATAATATTGGATAAAAATTTGGTTGATTAATGCAAAATTTAGATCTTGCTCTTTGAAGCCTGATTGCTATTGGACTAACTAATCTAATTTTCTACTGTTTTTGATACAACAGTTTCTAAAAAATGACTGCTTTGAAAAGGTTAATGATGAATTTAAACTTGATCAGGCTTCAAATAGTTTACTAACTATGAAAACATCAGAAAACTTGTTCAAGGTTGGTTAGTTTCCTCAAATTTGTCTTTTTTTATTTAGATGACAAAGAGCTACCTCCAGCTCCTGTCTTTGTTATGCTATCAACAGCTGGTGTGCTCTGCACATATCAAATGGTTAACGAATTCCCTGGGGTCAACCATCAAATAATGAAACCTACTCTATCTATACCCACTGGTCCAGCTAAACATGGTCAAAATGTTTTGCCACCAGCTGTTTTAGCTCAGTCAACTAAAGCAGCTGATTTCTGGTCAAATGCAAGTGCCTCAAAACCAAATTTTTCCTTTTCGGGAACTCCTAGTTCTAGTATAGCTCCATCTAGCTCTGTTGGATTAACTAAACCAACTTTTAATTTTGCGTCTCAACCTAGTAATACTGCAACACCATCTTTGGGTTTATGGTCTAACCCTGCTTTTAGCTCTTCAACACCAGCTTCTTGTAAAAGCACCAATCTTGTTCCAAAACAAACATTTAGCTTTTCTTTGACCACTGACAGCCTGAAATCAACTTCTAATTTTTCAAACACTAAAAATGCGGCTAAGACTGAAAACAACACGTCTAAGGCATCATTAAATTTTGCTGCTTCCACAAACCTCTCTAGCCAGCTGCCAAAATCAAATATTACTAATCAACTATCTAAACCGGTCAATGTAGAAGCACCTAAGTCTTCCTTTGGTTTTTCAGCAATTGCAAAACCTAGTTTTACTCCTATTGCAACTAATGTTGCTTTACCAAGCTTTAGCCAGTCTATGTTTACCTTTAGTTCTTCAAATGCATCAATTAAAAGCACATCTTCAGATTCCTATGCAGGTACACCTCAATCTAAAGATCAAGCTGTGTTCACATCAGTTGTTCAACCTGTATCAAATCAGCCAACCCTCACCAAGCCTCCTTCAAATCAAAGAATGAATGCTACACCAATCAACTTTACATCTCCATTAGTGGCTAATCAACCAGGCAAATTAGATGAAGAAGATACCGACATTTTAAATTTTTCTGCAAAACTTGATAGTGCTCTTGAAAAAAATATTGAAGAAGAAATTAGCAGTTTCAATGCAGAAATGGGGATGTTCTTAAAATCTGTATCTTCAATTACATTAAAAAGAGATTTAATTGGTACTAAGGAGGAAATCATGGATGTGAAAGAAAAGATTGACAATCTTGATCATCTTGTGGGTGAATACAAACAGTGTATGGACGAGAATAAAAAAGAATGCATTGAATTACGAAATGTAGTTTTGCAAAATTTCAAATTGGTAGATGAAGCACGGTTGCAAAAGGAAAAGATGGAAGATAAAAGATTTTCCTATATTATGAAATCAAGGCCGCTTGACCCAGTTTCTAGTCGGCAAAGAAAATCGATTCGTGATCAGTTTAATGTCGTTTCAGAAAGACTGAGTGACATTAATGTTGCTTTAGATGAACAATGGGAAAGAAATGAAATGAAGAAAAGAAATTTATACAACAAAACTGAGTATGCTGCTAAAAGTCAGCAGATATATAAAACAGTTGATGCAATTGAACAGATTACTAGCAACTTAGCAAATAGACTCAAAACTGTTACATTACAAGCTGAGGAGAGCCAACTGTTATTGATGAACTCCTCTCGTGGGTCCAAACTTTCTTCTGTTAAAGTAGCTAAGAAAAGTCCGCAAAATCAAGAAAAGATATCAAAATTGCGGTCGTTTCTCAGTCAAAGATCTAAAACACCCATGAGAAAATCCAAGCATTATGAAACAACTCTAATAAATCCTGATGCAAATTTAACTATTCCATTTAATGCAAGTTTTCCTCCAAAAGCTTCTTCGACTCCAGCTTTTATTGCACCAGAGCCTGATAAAAAGTTTTTTCCTATGTTATCAGTGACAGAGGAGAAAAAAATCTTGAATGATCCTGCTAAACAAAAATATTTAACCAATCAAACAGGCACTCAAATTTCTGCATCATCAGTTATTCAGCAAAATACACCTTCTCAGACAGAAGTTGTAACTAAAAACTTATTTGGAGGAATGACTCCATTAGCTACATTACCAAAGAAAACAGTTTCATTCAGCAATCTCCAGAATTCCCTAACTAACTCGACTATGTCATTTAACAAACAATCTGAGAAAAAATTAGGAATTGCTTTTGTTGAAAAGAATGATAAAGAACTATTCAACAATAATGCATCAATAAATCAGTTAGCAACAACATTTTCAACTTCAGACTCGAAACAGAAAGTGAAAGCTGATTCGACTACTAGTTTAAGTAAGGATTTAAATTCTAGCACACCTGCCCCGTTTGCGTTTACATCTGTCACTAATGCTACCTTGAATTTAACCCACAAAGTGGCAGATTCCACTGTTGACGTTGTGAGTTCTAAAACATCTGCACCTTATTTAAAGAATTTTTCTTTTACTGCTGTTACAGCAGTAGCATCATCAGCAATAAATGTTCCCACAACTACAGTTGCTTCAAAATTACTCAAGCCAGCAGGTAGTTTTTCATCAAATAATTTATCTGCTAGTTTCTTTGAAACAAGCTCATTGTCTACCGCCAAAAATTCAGATAACCTAAAAACATCAAATTCATCATCAGAAAGTGTATTTGGAAGCAATAATTCATCTCAAGGGTTAATAAATGTTTCAGTAACAAGCTCTACAGGAACAAATTTTGAACCAGTTCAAGAAATCAAAAAAGCGGGTATCTTTGGATCTGCTAATTCATTCACTAGTATATCGGGGGACCTAGTTGTTTCATCGTTAGCCAATAACTTATCAAGTGGATTGTTTGAGTCATCGAATGCTACTGCTTTTGCATCGGGTCCTCTATTTGGATCTTCATCTACATCATCTGTAGACAGTTTTAAAAAAGTTACGCCAAGTGCATCTAATGTGGTATTTGGATCCGTTGCTCCAACTGCTTCTGTTGGTCTGTTTGGTTCGGGTGCTGTGGCTGCAAGTGCAACTGGTGGGTTTTTTGAATCAGCAGTCACAACAACCACAACTGCTTCAAGTGGAAAATTTGGTTTAGCAAAACCAACTACAGGTATTTCTGGTGGTCTGTTTGGATCAATAGCCATACAAAATAACAGTGGAACTAGTGGTTTGTTTGGATCAGCTGCCAAGGCTCAAAATGCTTCTTTTGGATTAGTTAGATCGACTAATGAAGCAACCACAGTTTCCTCGAGTGGACTTTTTGAATTAGCTAAATCTACTGAAAGTGTATCTGATGGACTATTCAGATCAGCAACTACAAATACTGGTGGATTATTTGGGTCAACAACAACAACAAGTGCTTCTGTTGGGTTATTTGGATCACTAACTACAACAGCGACAAATGCTTCTGGTGATATATTTGGGTCAACTGCCACAACCGCAAGTGCTTCTGGAGGATTATTCGCAACCTTACCAACTACAACTGGACATAATGGCCTATTTGGAACAACAAAACCAAATAAAATTACTGCCAGTGGACTTTTTGCATCAACTACGAGTACTTCTGTTGAATCATTTGGATCGACAGCTGTAACACCAACTGTAAATTCCTCTGACTATCTATTTGGATCAACAACTAAAACCACAAATGCGCCTACTGAACTGTTTGAATCAACAGCTACAAATGTATCTGGTAGACTTTTTGGATCAGTATCTACAATAACCACAAGTCCTAGTGGCCTATTTGTATCGACGACTACAACTACTATTTCATCATGTGGACTATTCGGATCAACAGCTAAAAATGCATCTGGTGGGCTATTCGGGTCAGCAGCTACAAGTGCATCTGGTGGGCTATTCGGGTCTGCAAGTACAATAACCACAAGTCCTTCAAGCTCTCTATTTGGATTGACAACCACAACAACTTGTACATCTGGTGGACTATTCGGATCAACAGCTACAAGTGCATCTGGTGGACTATTCGGATCAACAGCTACAAGTGCATCTGGTGGACTATTCAGCTCTTCGGGTACAATAACCACAAGTCCTTCTAGCTCTCTATTTGGATCGACAATCACAACAACTGCATCTGGTGGACTATTCGGATTAACAGCTACAAGTGCATCTGGTGGGTTATTTGGGTCACAGGTTACAAGTGCATCTTGTGGAATATTGGGATCAACAGCTACAAGTGCATCTGGTGGACTATTCAGCTCTGCGGGTACAATAAGCACAAGTCCTTCTAGTGTTCTATTTGGGTCGACGACCACAACAACTAGTGCATCTGGGGGACTATTTGGGTCAACGGCTGCAAGTGTATCTGGTGGACTATTCGGGTCAACGGCTGCAAGTGTATCTGGTGGGCTATTCGGGTCAGCAGCTTCAATAACTGCAAGTACTTCAAATAGCCTATTTGGATCAACAATTGCAACTACTAGTGTGTCTAGTGGGCTATTTGGATCAGCGGCTACATGTTCATCTGGTGGTCTATTTGGATCAACTGCTTCAGCACCTGTCAATGGTGGTCTGTTTGGATCTGCTGGTACTGGAGGCTCATTTAATAGCATCTCAGCTAGTGGAAGCTTGTTTGGCAACAAAACCGCAACTTCTAATTTTGGTGCAAGTGGCGATAGTGATATGTTTAGCAAAAACAAAGGTAGTCATTGATTTTTAAAGAATTGATGAAGAATCCTTTTTATTTCACAGAAAAATAAACTGTTCTTTAGTTATGAAAATTATAAGATATGTTTTGAATGAGTAAACTACATTAATGTCCCAAATATTTTGATACAATATAACATTATCAGTATTACGATTGGCAATGCAATGATATTTAATATTGAATTGTTGGATTAAGAAATATTGCTTCATCTCGAAAAAGACTAAAGATAAATGAAAATTAGGGTGGGTTGACTTTTGTTCTGAACATAACGTTCAAAAAAGTCAATTTATTTGATAATCTAATTTAGAAAAAAGCATGTCGAATATGGTATAATTTTTTGGCGATTTTTTGCCATTTTTATACTATTTTTTTATCAAAATATTCTTTTTATAAGAAACATCTTCTTTACTTGGGGGCTTATTTAGGAGTGGGGGCTTAATTGATTATTTATGACATTGAATCATATGATTTTAATATTATATACTTGTTATTAATTTCATTTCTGGTTATCTGTTGATTTTTTCTAAGATTTAAATTTTTAGGTTAGGAAGTTTTTTTTCATTGAAAAAAGAAATTTAATGAAATAATGCGTAAATGTGGAGCTGTGGTTCATTGATCTAAGAGTCTTCAACCACAAGTAATCGCATAGAAATTTTATCAATTATGAAATTTTTAAGTAACTTTTTTTTTGTGTTTATTTTAGGAGGCTCTGAGATTTTTTAATGGAGATAAGCAGTAGGGCTGAAAATAATTTGAGACTGTGTGTTTAAGAGCTTTTTGAAGTAAAATATATTGGGAAGAACAGGCATACACTCCAAACAATTACATTTTTTTGTTTTTAAAATTATCTTTGCATTCCAGTAAAAATTTTTACATCTGGTAATATGAAATATCAAATCACTCTTTTTTATAAATGTATGGGAGAGACAGTTATGTCAAGAATTGAGATCTTTAATTTTTTACAAGGGGTTGAGAAAATACTTTAGACATCTTTGGAATGTTTACCATGAAGCTCTTCTATTGTTCCTTAGAAACATGTTCTTATAACTTTTTCTTGAAATTTCTTAGGAATCGATCCAAATTTGCTCAAATAAATAAAAATAAGCTCTCCTTTTTTTTCCTCTTTTTTTCATCTTATAGGTTGCTTTGGTCTTGGTGGAAAACCTATAAATGACCCTAACAGAAATCCGTTTGGTGCTGCTCAATCAGCTGTTCCCACTCAAGGTAGTTATTCAAACTTTTTACTTACTTTTTACATATTTACATATTTTTCACTAATTACATATCTTTTCTTTAGTATCGTTACCAAATTAGTATTTTGCCAAACTCCTGTTTTAAAGAAAACTTTAATTTTTTTACATGTTAACTTTCGAAAGAAAAGAAATATTAAAATAATTTGTGTCTGTGTAGCTGATGAGACCTAAGGTTGACAGAAAAAGTGCGTGTATAGCTAGGAAAGAACTTTGGTTTTCTAGCAGTTGGGAAATTTATAGTACATGATCTTGATCTTGATGTTTATATATATATATATATATATACATTCACTCACACTTTTGAAGTCATTATCATATATAATCTGTTATCAATATTTAAAAGTTTATGCGAAAGCATGGCGAGCTTGTTGGCAAGCCAAAGTAAAAAACTGCACTAACAATAACTTGTTAAAATATACAAAATTACTGATTAATGGTACTTATTTGTCAATAATAATTATAAAATGAGCTCCT
>JAUZNK010010716.1:0-23836 GCA_035046665.1 Euphysa ruthae
AGGTGATGACGTCATTTGGGTCAAAAAGTGTCCAATTATTATCATTTTTGCAATTTTTTTTTCTGAAACAAGTAAATTAAATGGTATTATTTCATAAAAAAACAATTTGTGCCTTTAAACATGCAGTTTGCTGTTTGTTTTCTGTTGAATAGTTTTTAAAAGTAAAAAAATAGGGTGATTTTTTAATTTTAGGCTAGAAATTTAGGCCCAAAAATTAAAAAAAAAAGAAATTTTATATTCATCTGAAAGAACCAACATTAAGCTTTTCAGACCTGTTTACCCTGTGAGGAATTATTTCGTCTATCTCATAAGCATTTTAGTGGAGACTATACCAAAAAATGCGACAAAATAGATCATTTCCGCGTCAAACGGCCGTGAACTTGAAGAAAGATTGTCATGATAACTTAAATAATTTTCATTAGGAAAAAATTTAACTTTTTTGCTTTTTTATGTGCCATTATCGGAGTTTTATCAAAAAATTATATTACACTATTTTTTTATGAAAAAGCAACTTCATATGTATATTTGCCATGATAACAAAATAATGTTATAAAGCTTAGTTTTGAAGTTTTTTTTTGTAATGGGGGTGTACTGCCTTAATATACCTTAAAAAAAAATTGTCTTAATTTTTATCTTTGGCTAAAGATATTTCAGCAACAAAATTAGATTAATTTAACAAAAGATATTTTTTAACTCAATACTACATGATAAAATATGTGTGTAAAAGTTTAAAAATAAAAAGAAATACATATAATATACTGTCACATAAAAACCAGACTACTACAACTAAACAAAGAGTTTCGACAAGGTGTATTTTGACAAAAACGACCTATTTGTGTGTTTTCAAAATATTCTAGCAAGTTATCAGCATCATCATTAAATTTGTTTCGAATTTCAAGACAGAGGCTTGTAAAGCTATTTGTAGCATTATTTGGTGGAACAAACTCTAATGCGGCAATCATTCTCACATGTAGAGCAAAGTTGTGATCATTTATGTATTGTTGTCACAGACCAAGATTTTGTGTATGCTTCAATAAATTGGAATCTAAATGATAAAGGCAGTCTTTTCTTTCAATACATGAAATATAGCATTCATCCAACTTTTCTCAAAGTGTACCAAGATGTCTTCTAAACTGTTTCCATTTATATTGTTAAAAATATCTTTTATATATTGCTTCAGTTTTTTTCGACAATAGAGCAAAGACACTTGGGAAATTACGCCCTCCTTGTTCAATATGTACAGAATAGACTTGAAAAAAATATAACAGAGTATACCTGGAATGCTCCATCACAAAAGCAATATTCTGAGGTTGAAAGTAATTGGAGTGCTTATTGGGACGAAAATATTAGTGTTCTTTCAAGATCATCAACACGTCTATAATAAAGTATGAACTGACCACTATTTTCTGTCTCCTGGTAAATTTGAGGAAGAGCTGGTATAGCTCCAAGATTAAGAGGCTGTGGTGGTACATATCTTTCTTGCAGAGTGCCATCATGTGTATTTCTCTATATTTTATCTATTGATGGCAAATTTACTGTAGCACTATCTATTATTGTGCCAAGTTCTGCTGCCAAGTTTTTTGCCAACTTTGTCGTTTATCGTTTCAAATCTATGTTTTACTGATGCTCTAACTTTTGTGACTACATCGGAGAAAAAAATAATAATCAGAACTAGAATTTTTCACAGTTTTTGTTATAATTCCATTTATTTTTAAAAAGTCAGTTGATATATTTACAATTGACAGGGTGCTAACATTTAAATTCATCAGAACAAATTGGCAAAAGGGTAAGTTAGAATATTTATCAACTTTTCATTGTTTGAACAAACTTGAAAGAAATTCTTGTCTTGTGAAAATTTTTGTTTTAGATAAAATGTAATAAATGTAAAAAAAAACAAAAGCGATTTTTATGTTTTTAGTGTCTTAAACTTTCGGTCATTACGGATGACCTATAAATAATAATTTTTTTTTTTTTTTTTTTGCATTAAATCGCAAAATCTTTTGTGCTTAATTTCTAAAGATTTCAAATGGTTAGCATTTTCATTTTGGATTTTATTTTTGGATTAGCATAAAACATTGCTGGGTGAATAACCGACAAGCACCGATAGGAAAAATAAATATATTATAGTGGACAATCTTCCGGGGGCAATTTTCCAGGGGGCAATCTTTCAGGAGGTAATTCTCCATTACCATTAGATGGGGTGGGTTTCCGGCCATTAAGTTATACGTCAAAATGCAAAGTATATCAAAATAACAAAGTGATTATATTGCAGTTTTTGTGGCTTTAACAGGACCATTAGTTCATGAAAAGTTAATGATCAGGATAAATTCAAGTAAGCTTTTAGTTGCTAAGAAAAAAAGTAAATTGTCGAAAAAATAATCTGTTTATTCATTTTGCAGTAACGCCAGTAGACCAAACCACACTAAGATAATCATTTTACGGACTAAAAATTTGGCATAAGCTTAAAAGATTTAATTTCATTATTTATACAATTAAGAAGTTTTATTAAAAACTTCCAACTTTATAACAAACTATATAATTATATTTATATTTCTTACAAACTTCCAAATATTATTAAAGTGTAATTATTCTTTAACATTTTAACAGCCCTATAAGAAGTTCTATTAATACATTTACATTGGTCAGTAAAATAAAATTAATACATTTACATTGGTCAGTAAAATAAAATTAAACAGTAACAGCATGCTGTTTTTCAACTTAGCAGCCATCATGAAAATCTTATCTTAATTTACCAAAATTATATAGGATTTTACTATTATATTTCATTTATATCTGGTGCCTACAATAGTTGTATTGTAAAGAATCTCCAATACTTCGAAGTTTGCTTTCTTTTGAGCCACACAGGTAAAAAATGGTAGCGTACTTAAAGTGTTTAGGTAAACGTAACTTCTTGATAAAGATGATAACTAGTTGAATTTAGCTGCCGTAGTCATTATCCTTATCACAAAGTTTGACAACTTCAACTATAATGTTTCAAGGCGTTTGATATCATAGTCTTTGGCGTACGCCACATCATACGCCTAAATCATGTATGGCATGTGCGTATGACCGTACATCATTCACGACCAGACCTGTACGATACAATTATATCATTTTTAGCTAATCCATCTCAAGCATCAGGAGAGCAAATATAAATTTGTCTATTGGGCAACATCTTAATAGGAGTGGGTTTGTAAGTAAAATATACGTTATGAAATATATTGACATTTTCTCTTCTTTTGATATAAATTTAGACAAGAATTCCAGCCCCTGTGGGGAGTTAGGTTATGTTTTATTGCAGAAATATTTTGGATATTTAGATAACTAAATCAAAATATTAATATGAAAAATTTTAAGAAGGGGGTTTAATTGATAAGAAACTATTGCAAAACTAAGCAGATAAAACTAATGTACAAAAATCTATTTATTTTTGTCTAATATAAATATAATAAAAATAATAATATAATATAAAAGTTCCAACTCCAGTTTTAGATAATTATCTTTTGCTGATATAGATCAAACGCAAACGTGCTGTTTCATCCCATAAATCATTTATCTGCGCATTAATATGAAAAGAAACATAGGTTCGCTATTTAGATTTTAATTTAATTGAAATATTAGTTTAAGTTCTGGCTAATGTATATCAATATATAAAGGTTTGGCGAGCTTGTTGGCAAGCCAAAGTTAAAAATGGTGTATGGTAAATGATGATAGAAGATAACAGAGTTCAACAAACAACAAATTTTCTACGCTACCAGCTATTAATATACAATGAAGCTGCAAATAGAAACCAATTCTCTGTCAAGAGTATTGGTATTAATTTTGTTTTGATCTAATGGAAGAATAGAATAAAAACTATATATGACTTTAAGGTACATCTTGTACATTTAATGAAATGAATAATGTTTTTTAATTGAAAATATATTTCAATTTAAAATAAATGAGTTAATGTTTTAATTTTAATTACTGTTCATAAAACACCAACTTTTGTTTAAAGACACGAAATTAAAACAACAGATTTTTAAGAACATTTGAATTGAATATTTATCATTCTTTTGTTTAACGTTTAAATAAAATTCTCTTTCAACAGTATTGAAATTAATTTTGATTTGGTTTTGAATTGGTAGAAAGTTATGGCACTTTAATTACTACCACAAATTCATACCAAAAGTATGCTCATGTTATTAGTGATGTTCGCTAACATTGTTTAAAATTGGACATAAATTTTTCAGTGTTAAAAACATGTATATGATTTTTGGCAACATTTGATATTTCCCCTTGTCCATTCTTGATTTATTTTTTTTCCCATTTTTAAGATTTATCTTTATATCAATTATATGGTCAATATGCTTAAAATAATTACACAATTTACATTTCTAGACTTCTAGACAACGTTTACCTAGCAAAACAATTGATCAGATGCGAAGTGAAAGATTAGCCAGGGAAAAAAAAGAAAGGGAAAAAAGTGAAAGACTTCTTTCTGGTGATCAGCAAAAACAAGCTGAGAAAGAATTTCATGTGAATAAGAACAGGTGAGTTTGATATAGCTAATAATCTGCAATTCTATCCACCAGTAGGTTGATTATCATGTATATAGCAGATCAAAAGTTCACCCTTGAGCTGGTTTAAACCTAATTTAACTGGGTTTTTAAAAAGTATTTCATCATTACCATCGTCATCATAATCGTCATAAACTTTTGCTGATGTCTGCTTTTGCAGTTACTCTTCAAGGAAAACCAGCAGTTACTGAGAGACATACTTGTTCATTTGATGAAAATTTTGAAGCTTTTTGGCTAGATTAGTTGTTATGCTATGAACTTCAGCTGTTTCAGATAAATAAACTTTATGGTTTATAAAGTAAAATTAAAACACATAAAAACCTGTAACCTGCCAAACCCTGTTATGCAAAATTTCTCAAACTCATCATCAACCTTATTGAAGAAAAGCAGAAACATAATCCTAATAAGATCACAAAATGTTGACTCCTCAACATAGCAACAGAATTAGAAAATTCTAACATGTACTTATGAGGTGGATTTTCCATTCCATGAGCTAGTGGTTCTGAGACAGTCGAAAGTGATTGAGTAGAGCGCATGCGCGAAATGAACTTTCTTTAAGCAGACAGTTCTAGACCAGGCGAAGAAAATTTAGGTTGGGAAACATTTGATAAAAGTGGAGGGCAATAATTTTCGACTGTCTCAGAACCACTACCTCATGGAATGGAAAATACATTTTATATGTACTCATTTGATTTTTTAAATCCGACTCAGTAGCCGGTTCTTTTGACATAGTCGAAACTGATAGAGTCTTTAAACCTGGACTAATTTAAGTGTCTTGTGACTTGAATAATGCTTATCTTGCTCACTACATTTAGTATAATAATCAGTGATTGTTTTGCTACATCACATAAACAAAGCAAAGACTAAAAAAAAAAAAATAATTTTATATATATATATATAAAATCATAATTTTTTCTCTTTTCAAATACCACAACATTACAAAAAAAAATTCTAATGAGCATTTAGAAAACTCATCCCCATGAGTAGTAGACTCCTGGATTTCTTTTAAATAATATTTATGAAAGTGTCTTTAGACCAACCTCCATGCTTAAGTATAGTTCCAAATGGAACGCCAGATTTATTTGCTGCTGATGTTGAAACCGATCTACAACTATGAGACTGAAGTACTGATATATAAATACCAGCCAAAGCCATTGTTTCTTTCACCCACCTGCCTAAAATGCCCCTCTGAGCAGTTCTGTGTTGCTTCGCATATGTAACAAAAAGCTGTTTCTATGTTTTTGTTTTTTATTTTATTTTTTTTAACGCATACATATTTAGCAAGATCGTAATTTCGATAAGCCATTTAACGATTTACGTTTTAGATATTCTAGTCAGTTCAATCCTCACCTTGCACGCCAAAACAGACGTCGTTACGAACCTTACTGAAGATCGTTTATCAACGACGCAGCGAGTACAATGTTACTGTCTAATTCGGCTGATGGTAGGTTAAAAACACTGAACTTTTTGTGAATGAATAGAAGTTTCAAGTGTAGTGAAATATTTTGTTGAACAACGAAATACAGCCTTTGTGTAAGGAGGCTCATTGCTGCAGCTGCTATGAACTGACATATTGAAATGGAATACCAAAATATACAACCAACATAATATACATGAAAACAATAAATGTATACACACATCGAAATACATTGAATTATACCTAGTGTAGATGCAGATATTTAATATATATTTACACGTGATTTTAGATATTGCTTATATTTATAACATTAAAGCTTTTATTATTTATATTTTTTTGAACTCACGGAAAGCCATATGAGTTTGTTGGATTCACCCATATCCATCCGTTCGTTAATCTGTCTTTCCTTTCTTTATCTGAGCATTTTTATTAACCCTAATAACATCGTGGGGGGTGGGGGTTTGGGTCAAAGTGCCCGTGGCATATTCATTTGGCTATATCTTTTTTTGTATTTATGGTACGATTATGAAGTTTTGTGACTAAGACAGTCAAAAAAAAAAATTGGAATTTCGCAAAAGATTTTCCAGGGTTAAAGCAATTCTCAACAAAAACATATATTTTGTGGATATTTTGAAAGGAAAAGTATTTATTATAAAATTACCAAGTGGAAAATAAGATGATAAATTCGGACCAAATTTTTTAATTTAAAGAACAGAAAGTATATTTTACAGATGAATTTTTGATTCTGCAAATAAAGTTATACGAGGAAAATTTTGCAATTGCGAAATTATTTTATTGAAATTAAATTATTTATAAATTCATTTAGATAATAAATGTTTAACAAAACGGATTGTATATAAAGCTGAAGTAAGCAACAAAATTAACAAAGGTTAACAAACAGCACATTTAGAAGCAAAGATAAATTTTTTATAGGTAGTTTGAATATCAACTCAATTTCGTCAAAATTTAATCTCTTAAAATCTTATATTAAAGACATGACCTAACTTATAAAGTAGGTCATGATTAAAAACTATTTGGATATCATGATAATTGTAGAAACAAAAATAGATGACAGTTTTACAAACTCTCAATTTTTAATAGATGGATTTTCAGAACCATTTAGACTTGATAGAAATAGAGGAGACATACTCATTTACATAAGAAGTGATATTCCAAGTCGAATTTTTAAAGAAACCTTTTGCCCATTCTGATATGGAAGGAATTTTCGCTGAAATGAATATGCGAAAATAAAAACAGTTGCATTTTGGGATATATCTCCCACCAGATCAAAATAAAGAATATTGTTATGATAATATTAGTCGTAGTTTAGATATTCACAGTAGTTTATATCATATTTTTTTATTAGTTAAGGTTTTTAATATTGAAGTCTCAGAACCTTAGAATTCAATCATAGATTTTTTTTTTTTTTTAATTTATTTCCCATCATGGGGGGAGATCATCGAAAGTCAAACTTATTAAGAGATGGTTCTGGCGTACTTAGAGCTAAAACATTTACGGTAAATAATCGCTCAGCCAGACAACCATAAACTTTTTGTATCGAATGTTATTCACACGCTCTTACCAACTGAGTTATCCGGGTAAAAGTTTTGATTTTGATAGTCTTATAAAAGAAAATACATGCTTCTACATGATTTTCCGTATCTTCTAAATTATGAACGGCAATGTTTGCTGACGACACAAATTTCTTTTTATCTGAAAAAAATTTAGGTGACTTATTCGCAAAAATGAATAATGAGCTGAATATTATTTCAACCTGGTTTAAGGCGAACAAACTATCTGTAAATGTCAAAAAAACAAAGTTTACTCTTTTTTTATCATAACAAAAATAAAAATGTCATCACAAATGATTTACCGATTTTAAGCTTAACGTGATTATTAAAAGAGATTATGTAACGAAGTTTCTTGGTGTATTGATTGACGAAAATCTAAACTGGAAAGCTCTTATATAAGGCAAGACCGATTTTGAATAAATCACTACTAAAACAGCTTTATTTGGCATTTGTATTTATTTAAATTATCTGAGCATAGCCTGGGCCAGCCACTCATAAATCAAAACTAGAAAATGTGTATCGTCATCAAAAACACGCTGTTCGTTTGATCAATTTTCAAAACCGCTCCACTCACTCAAAACCTCTGTTTAATGAAATGAACATTCTAAATGTATACGAACTTAACATCTTTCAAACTCTTACTTTGATGTTCAAGTGTAAACACAACTTATCGCCAAAAATTTTTAAATTATATATATTAAAACCACCAAACAAACATATTCTAAAACGTCATTTATTAGTAGAACCATCAATTAATACCTAGTTCGAAGAATGTTCCATTTTATTTCGTGGCCCTCGTCTGTGGAATAAAATTGTTCCTAATCTCTCTGAAATAAAAATCTTTCTCTTTTTAAGAAGAAATTAAGACATATTTTTTCTTCCTGTGATTTTAAATCGTTCTTTTTAAAGTCTTTTAGATATATCGACTGATAGCAGCAATAAATAACTGATGATTACAGGTATTTTTAGAACATTTACTGGATTACTTACAAATTATTTCAGTTTTAACAATTATAAAATTGGCATGATAAAATGGTTAAAATGAATTTCTTACAACACCAAGAAATAACTCCATTTTTAGACTCCCTCCAGCAAAATCTACCAGGTATGGTACAAGTTCTATTATTAAAGCCTGTCATTTATGGAATAGTCTTTAAAATGAAATCAAAACATATTTTTCCACTGAATTTTTCAAATGGGAAAATTGGAAAGGCATCGATTGTAATATTTGTAAGTAATTATTATTTGTTTATACTTTGTTTATAATGTTAGTAAAAATAAAAACAAAACAAAACTCTCTTATAAAACACTTATGCCCTTAAACACAAAAGACCATTTAGAAATTAAAATGAAAAATTAAGCACTAACGGAAAAGATTTTGGAAAAAAAAACGAGGCAAAATCTACATTAAGCCATCATCGTACATTGGAACCGTGCACTTCTTCAAGACCAACAACAAGTTAACCAATAAGTGGTCCTCGAACGTTAAGTCAGCATTTAATTGCTTTTTGTCGCAAAGATATTCCCATTTTCGCATGAAATTTAGGTAGTGGAACAAGAATTTATAAAGAGAAACCTATCACAGTACTTAAGCGAATGGCACGCTCTAACCAGGGAGCTTCTACGCAAAGGGGGTTTACTTAACTAATGCTAGGAAAAATCGGGCTGTTCTAAACCTCCTCAGCGGTTTTTTTCTGGATACTAATCGAACATATCAAGATATTCAGATAAACAACAAGGAACAGTATAGCATCTTCAAGTTGGCTTGATTCTATATTTTTGGTAAATGCGCTAATAAAGTCCTTTCATGTGCTTGAGATGCACAACCATAGATATTAATTTCATGAGCTTGAGATGCACAACCATAGATATTAATTTCAGCAGACGAAAGGACTTTCCGGCATACAAATCTTTAAGTTTCCTGTCAAGATAATACATAGGCTTAAATCTCATTTTGAGACAGATTGAGATTAAAATTAGGGACTAAGCATTATCTTTTGTTTCTATGTAATTTAATTGCTGAAAAAAAGTGCACTGCGATAAATAAATAGCAGAGCAGGTTAATGTCTAGTAAGTAAATATTGGAAAAAAATGCTACTGATTCATTGTAGGTTGTAAAAATGAATGTTATGGCATGATTCTCCATTAAGCATGAAAAATACTTTAGCAGTTAATGGCCCAAAATAAGCCAAAGCAAGAACAAATTGATATGAAGCTGGAAAATATAAAAATTCAAAATATTGGATTTTTTTATGAAAACACTTAACACCATTATTTTGCAATATATAATATTAGAATGGCAGTTATAGTTAACAGAAAACCATTCTAAAAGCTTACTGATGATCAAACATCAACAATTAGCAATTTTAAGGTTAGAAAAAGTTTGATACCAAAAGTTTAATGTTTGTTGAAAAAATAATGATTCAAAATGGTGGATTCTTAGTAAGAAATGGCAATTTTTTGGAATTTCATGATGAAAAAAGAAGTCGATTGTTGAGCGCTCGCTTAATATGCATAAGGTACGGGGATCGATGCTTTGGTCTTCCAAATTTCGTTTTACTTTCCAAGATTTTTTTTTTTTAATGCACCAGTTAGCCAAATTTTGGCGGGTGTTTAGGTAGTCTCTATAATAATACCCTTATTTTCATTGTGTAATGATTTCCTTTGGTATTTAAAAACAAAAAACAACTTGACCAAACGATATATATATTGGTATCCTATTAGCGATAATGCAAAGCCCACTATTTGTGAATAGTTAGAGCATTCTGATCCATATATCATGACTTCGCTCACTCTTATATATATATATATATTTATATATACATACGATTACAATTATAGTTCACTCGCACCACAAGTAATCTACTCAATTTGTATGTTTTGTTCCAAGCTACACTGATAAGCTATTATACACATGTCTGTAGATTGAATAAATATATAAAGTATAGTGTTTTTCCTTCTGTTCTAGATTGTCTTTTTTAAAATATTAACGTGCGTTAACTTAACATAATTAAATAAGGCTCAAAAATCTCCCCTTTGATAAAGATCTGTAGCTCCTGGAAATTTTTGCGTTTTTAATAACATTTATCATTATTGTTGCTGCTATTTTTATTTTTATCATTGTAATAATAATTATATATATATATATAAACGATTTAATTTTTAAGCAAGTCTAGATAAATTTACTGCAAATATAGCGTGTTTTTAACTCATATGTCTACAGTGATTTACAATGCCACATGGGCTATAATGTATTATTACTATCTAGCCATTTGTTAAGTGAGCTGCCATTGATTCAATTTTACCAATTCAAAAGAATTAGTGATATTAAAGAGGAAAAACTATTTTTTGAAATTGCCAAAATTTTAAAATAAAACCGGTGGGATCTTTTTTTAACCTTAAAGATAAAAACATGCTCAATCAATGTAGGGAACTGTAGCAGTAACTTATACTATATAATTAACACTAAGTAGAATTGTCAGGTAGATTAATATCATTTTAATTCATTCAGATACACGGTTACTTTTGATTTAGCCACAACAAACGGCAATATTTGCTAAATTCTATACGGAATATAACTTGTTTACAAAAATTTGCTTTTGCTGAGTAGATTCAACAATGAATAAGCTCTAGGAATCAATTTTTTTTTTTAAACAATCAGTCCTATTAAAATACTTGCTGAAAAGTTGACTTAGGTGTAAATTAATATAGTATTGTATTTTTTTTCTACGTTAGTTATAAATTCATTAATGAAGAAAACATATACCAAATGTTTCGAGATTAATTTCAAAGTATTTCGGAAAGTGGAAATAATTGAAAGAAAGTGTAAATGCCAAAAAGCTAAATATGTATCTTAAATTTTTTGGAGGACACATCTATGTAATGATATTTCTGTCAGCATCTCACGCATTATTTGTCCAAAAGAAATGAGTATATAGTGTTCTTAACAACTAAAGACGAAAGTATCCCAATAGAATGGAAACGAGTAAGAAGAGCCATGAAGAGCACTTTTGCTGCTGGAACTGTCACTTGTGGATGCAGCCAAAACACTTGCATTAGGTAGCCAAACTAGTTTGATGAGATGAAATTACTTAAAAATGTTTTACAAATTATATAAAAGCTACTCAAAAAAAATATTTGCCATAGTTTTTGCATGAGAAAAACGTATAACAGAACAATTTGCAATTAATAATTGACGCTTTTCGCTTAGTTGGCCTGTTTGACGTGTTTCGTAAAATAAGTGTGACCAAGTTTACACTTGATTCACTTCAATTTTACATGTTGCTCGCATTAAGCTTCCAACCTGCGTTGAAAATAGCCAAATTAGAACCGGTACTTTTATTGGATACCGACATGCTTTTTTTGTTCATTGGCACTTATGTTTGTAATGCCTTAATATCGAAGATCAACCTTATCATAGATTCTAACCCTAAATCGAATAATTTAAGGTATTAAAGAAGAGTGACTATCTACTTTACCTGTAATTGTCGACTTTAGCAAAGCTTTTGATTAAATCCATAGAGGAAAGCTGATGGAAATCTAAAAAAAGCCTATGTTACACAAATGGAAACATTAGATGCTACTAACATCCTATACAAAAATTCAGTATATACGTCTGATGTTGAGAGAATTTTTTTTTATACTTAATGGAGTCCTCCAAGGAGCCACTTATGTAACATTCCTGTCCACCATTGTTTTGGATTATACATTCTGTGAAACAAAAATAAAAATGCTCATTGGGTTTAAGCATACTACACATCATGTCAAAAAAGCTTACTTCACTTACGTCACTTAGCAACGTCACTTACGTCACTTAGCAACTTCCATCACATCTTTGCAATTAATCTTGGACTTCTTTCCAACACCCTCGAAAAAGCAAAGAGCATTTTTTTTTTTTTTTACATTGAAAATAGCAGCAGAAAGCACTAGGAATACATGAAAATTACGAAAAACAAAAAATGTTGTACAACTAGCCTTACGATATTGTTACTCTAAAAAGTATTGACAGATTGAAGCTAACATTTTGGTTATTGGTTTTAATCTATCTTAAAGATATTAGAAGTCAGAATCGGCCAAACTTAGAATGTACTGAAGAAATTGACAGTGTTTAAATAGAGGTTGACTTTATTCTTACTACAGTTGAAAGCGATTGTTTTTTTATGGTTCTCAAAGCTGGACGCATATCACAAAGATAAATGCTAGGTTTGATGGCACCTGCACAGTTGTCACCATTGCAATTTAAAACTCGATCTCAGCCTTACGAAAATACGGAAAGTATTAAATCTTAAATTGTCAAAACGATAACAGAGTATGTCAATTGTAAACCTGAAAACAGCCATAGGCAAAGAATGAATTACGTAAAGACATTTGAAAGCTCTTTCACAATTTTCTTTTCAGTGAAACAATCCAAAAATTTGAAAAATCGAAAAAATGAAGATCTGATTTCACTAACAGCAAAGTTTTGAAAAGCTTGCTGCTCACCCCTCATTTTATTGACGCATAATTTTCCACAAAAATCTTATAACGTAAATGAAGCAAAACATTGTTAAGCTATTTTTAAAGGATGCTACTAAATTTGCCTGTTAGTAAAAAATGCATTTCATAATAAGTAAATTTCAACTGTTACTGACAAATTTGACAAAATTGTTGCTGACAAATATTTTAATCAATTACTTACACAGGCAAAAAAAATTTTAACAGGTGTGTAAATATAATGTTCAATCAAGTCTATAAATGGTCACCACAAAATATGTCAAAATTTTGTTTTACAGTATTTTTTTCTAGGATAACCCGTTGTCATAAATTTCTATATTTATTCTCCTTACCTTTACGATGCATAGCTAATGTTGTAGCACAACCACCCCATGCAAGCACAAATATAATCAACTTCATCCATTCGTCTGGAATGCTACTGTTTAAATCTTGTATATTCCACCATTTGATGAGTTCGTTTGATTTGTTTTTCAGTGTTGAAAAAAAATATCATGCAAAGTGGAATTTCAGTGATAAAACTAACAACAGCACCAAAATTTCAGTGTCTTCTTCTACAAAGTCGTAAGTAAGTTGAAAAGTTTTTTCTAATGCCTTTCCGACAATCAAGGTATCAGCTCTGGTATGCAATAACACCAACTTTTCAGAGCTTCTTTACAAAAAATTCATGAACTGGTCTTTGTTTTTAGTTTACAAACCCATTTAATCTTGTGAAGCAGGCCACCACCATCAATCACACATGATTCAGAAGGAGGACATTCGGCAGACAGACATATTTGCGACAAACGATTTCTTAAAATAGATTTTCCTCATTTTCTCATCAATCCACTTCTGAACTTCTGTTGTTGGTTCAAACGAATAAACAAAATTAATGGCTAAATTTGCACAGTTTTTGAATCGATTTTGTTTATTGGTTTTAACAGCTGTGTTGAATGAACTTGCTACTTATAATAGAATATAGTAAAATAAAATTTTCAATAACTTACTGTACATGCGTTTGTGTACTCGTACATAAATCTTTTGGGTACAAATGTGTGAAAATGATGTACATTTCTGTACACCTATTTTTAAAACTTGTTTAGGTAGTAATCGTCAGATATTTAAAAAAATAAGTTCACACAGAGGGAGATGAAAGTTTTTTTTGCAAATGGAGTTAAGGCATTCAAAAAGCTGGGAGCTAGTCCTGATCACAACACACCTCTGTTTAAAAAGACACAGTTAAAGTACAAGGGCAATAAGTAGTTTAGAAAATATATACCTTGTTTAGTTTTTACAGGAAGTAAAATTGTGAGTAAAGTTAACACGATTAACGATTCAGTTTAATCAGCAGCCAAGCTTTGTTTCACACACATGATCACATGATATTGATTTAACCAATCAATTGTTAGCTTCTAAATCAATTTAAATTTTCGAAAATCGTAATAACCCCTCAGCTGCTAATCTTTGTATCAGAATTTTGGGTTTCTTTAAGTATTGTTCATTTTGGTATTATTCAATTTTTTTTATTTTTGACAACAGTGCTTTTCTAAGGGTTAGCAACCTCTTTATTGTTACCACGCCGACTGCATTTTATTCTGGCACGTCATTGATACCAGCAAAAGTTTCTATTTGACATAGTTAGCAAACGGAAGATGACGGATTATTTAATGCACTAAAAAAAATCGGGTGAGGCATTTAGCATTCCAAGTTGATCTGAATTTTAGGTATGTGCTATTGTGACCAGAAGTATTATTAATTATATGCAGGCCTTCCCATTCTTGGTGTACGGCCGTACGCTTAAGTCCCCACACATGCCTTAACTGCGAAAAATTATACATAGATCAGTGGTAAAAAGTATTATGTATTTGTACACCTAAAATGATTATAGGGATACTCCTGGGCATTCTGTCTTGGCATACTACCTGAATTGTTCTGTTGTTAATACATCTGACTCTCAACCATAAGATTCCGGGTTCAAATCAGTGTGTCACCCACTAAGCGTATGAGTAGCATTCGATTTGGTGGGGTAAGTTTATGGTTGTCTAGCTGAGCAGTTATTTATCGTAAGCTCAAATGGGAGCTCTAAGTACGCCAGAACTGTAGGTGACCATATCTTAATACATTTTACTTTCCATGACCATTCCCCATTATGAGAAACAAATAATAAAAAAAAAAAAATAAATATTGCATGCAATATGAAATCTAGAAATAAGTTCATCACAAACTAAACTTTGACTTTCCTCTAAGGTAAAGACAAAACTAAAAGACAATAAATTTTTTTAGTAAATTTGGTTATCTAGGAATCACTAATTAATTATTACAGGAACAGACGATAATTATCTATTTTGAAAGTAGGCTTGTCACGAGTTAAATATTAAGAGTTTACAACAAATAATATATTTAATTTGAATTTCCATGGTAAGAAGAAAAACTACGATGGATCGGAGACATTAAAAATGATTGTAATCAATTGGAAACTTTTGGAAGAAAATATTGAAACGTTTCTTTACGAGTTTTTAAAGAACTTGAAAAAAATGAAAAACGAAAGTTTTTTAAAGTTGCGTCAGCTTCTAGATCTGTAAAAAAAAATTTGCTTATCTCGCACGATAATATATTTGATTCAATCCCTCAAAAACTGTTTACAGTTAAACAGAGGCTTAAATTAACCAAAAACAAAACTTTGTTTCACACACATGAGTACATAATGTTAGTTTAATCAATCGATTGTTAGCTTCTTTGTTCATTTTGGTAAAGTTCTTTTTTGTATTTTAGACAACAGCGTTGTTCCAAGGGTTCGCAACCTTTTTATTGCAACCATAGATCAGCAATGTTGTCTTAGAGCCTTAAAAAACAAGAAATAAAAATTAGATTTATCAACATCAATGCACCAATATATCTCATAAATATTGCAGTGATTTAGTGATTATATTTTAGTGATTATTAAAAAAAAAAAAAATAAAAATCATTTTTAAATTTATAATATATTGCTTGTTTTTTCTTGAGTACTTTTTTTTGTAAAAACATAACAAAATACCCATATAGCTTATATATTAAGTGGCATTTTCTTTTGTATAACTGTTGATAAACATCAATACAAATTTAAGACGTTCTAGATTTCCAACCGTTCCTTTTCAATTTTTTACTTAGAGATAAACGATCACCAACACCAGATAAAGATTGAATTGAGTCCTTCTGTGCGTGAACTGGAATCTTTTTTTAACACCTTCAGGAGAGAATCAACAACAACAACATTGAATGGCATGTCATATTTGCGTTATTTTCGTCACCATATTGGTCCACTAATGAAGGCGTATGCTGTACTAGGCTGGGGCTATGGTATATATGGTATATCTCTGAATAAACTAATTGAATATTCAGAGTTGAATGAAACTAACATTGACCGAAAAATATTTAATGTTGTAACTCGACTAATGCGGGTTAGGCAGTTTATGTTTTTTCCGACAGTGTTATGTTATGCTGAAGAAAATAGATGCTATTTGTTCTGCATGCCTACAATCGGAGCACAAAAAAAAAAAAAAATAATAAAAGTTGTCACTTACAATCTAGTCATCCAACTATTAAATTTTCAGAATCAGAAGATGAATCTGAAGATGTTAACAATAGAGATAACTTGTTATCGTTTTTAGTTTATTTTTTAAAATAAATTTTTAATAATATTGTAAAGTTGGGTACCTAACAAATGAAGATTCTGATCTAACAAATTGTCTAGACAGACATTGATTTATTATGCATCAAGTAAATGATAAATACTACATAGAAACATATATCATATAATACCCAAAGGTATAATATTACTTATAATAAGGTATTATTTATAATAAGGTATTACTTATGATAATTGCACTAGTGTAAAATATAATAACCCTAGGGAGATCCTAATTATGGTTATTAAGTTTAATGTTATCAATAGGTTAATTAGCATGCTAATTCAATATCATTACAAATATCTCTTAATAATTGTGTATGGCCTGTTAAAAATTAATGTAACAGATCTCTAAAAAAAATCAAACATATAATACTAGTTCCAACTTTTTGACGTACCGTGATGCTTGAATTCAAATTTTTACCTGGAAGAGTGCATCAACCTCGTTTTTGGCGGGTCATCTTTTTAACAACTGGTGAAAACACTTTCATTTTTTATCTATTCTTTTTTTTCCTAAAGTATTTACTCAATTTTAGTTTTATCTTCTGTTGACGTATTAAATTATTTATTTATTTATCATCAGTTAAACAAAAGAAAATGCCACATAAGGTATAAACTAAATGAGTATTTTGTAAACGTTTTTACAAAAAAAAAGTGCTCAAGAAAAAATAAGCAATATACTATAAATTTAAAAATGATTATTATGATAATGATTATATTCTATAATCACTACACTGCAATATTCATGAGATGTATTGGTGCATTGATGTTGTTAAATCTACGTTTTATTTCTTGATTTTTTAGCCTCTAAGACAACATTGCTGATATATGGTTGCAATGAAGATGTTGCAAACACTTGGAACAGCACTGTTGTCTAAAATACAAAAAAGAACAATACCAAAATGAACAACACTTGAAAAAACCCAAAATTCCGATTTAGAAGCTAACAATCGATTGATTAAATCAATATTATATGATCATGTGTGTGAAACAAAGCTGTGCTGCTGGTTAATTTAAACTGAATCGTAAATCGTGTTTTATTTCCTGTAAAAACAAAACAAGGTATATATTTTCTAAACTACCCATTGCCCATTGTACTTTAAGTGTGTCTTTTTAAACAGAGGTGTGTTGTGAACAGCACTAGTTCCTAGCTTCTTGAATGCCTTAACTCCATTTGCACAAAAAAGTTTCATCTCCCTCTGTGTGAACTTACTTTTTTCTCTGGAACTCTATTAATCACGCTTTAACAAACACTGATAACAACCATATGTTGACGTACACGAACATAAACCTAAAACACCTTTTACACATTACACTCATGTGCAAAAAAGCAAAAAAAAAAAAAAAAAAAAAAACAAGTATTGAAATACTCAACTAACCCGTCTACAATTAACTTAATTCTACTCTTCAACAGGTGTTTTATATGAGAATACTGCTCCCCGACATGGGTTTCAATGAATTCCCTTGACTCTTTGCATTTCCATAAGGTTTTAGTAAACTCATCATATGCACAGTTAATTAGTTCTCTAAAAAACAATAATGTCTGCTCAGTAGGACACCGTGATGACGCGCTGAAATTATCACAAGTTTTTTTTTCTTTTAATTGTTCTTTTAATTGTTTTCAAGATTCTTATATAAATCATTTTCAGTTGTTTTTAAGTATTTAAAAAAGTAGGTCTGACTTATTCTGAAACTATAAACTCGAAGTTCTCAAACAATTTCTGGCATGAAATTATACGCTGAAATGTTTCTTTTATGTCGGTTTTAGCACCCGTACAACTACACTCTATATCGCCCTTGTGGAATTTTATAATTTTAACCACATTTGAACTCATACAAAAGTCTTTAATAGATTGGTATGAAAAAATATTTATATTGTTTATACCAAGTAATGATTTTAGTGCATTATAACCTCGTCTACACCTGCCTAACAAAAGTTCTGCTGCCTCGGTACACCTAAGATAAATGATTTGGATATTGAGTACATTTTTTGTTTGTAATCTGCTTACAATATTCTGTCACACAGCAACAAATTTCCTCTATAATTTCAAGATAGTATTTACACAGATGATCAACAATATAAAACAATGTTGTTGTTTTTTTAGTTATTTCCGCCAAAAGCTACAACGAAGAAATATAAGTACATTATCATAATAAAGACTTCTACTACATGGTATTTTTTTTTACTCGAAACCTGAAATATGCTAAAAAATTTGCCTGCTCTAAATATTTTTGCAAGGAGTAAAAAAATATCTGACAATTGCTACCTAAACAGGTTTTAAGGTGTACAGAAATGTACATCATTTTGACACATCAGTACCCAAACATTCATGTACGAGTACAATAAGGTATTTACAGTAAGTTTTTGAAAATTTTATTCAATTCTATTTTATTCTATTATAATGAAATGTTTTTCTAAAATTTGTAAAAAGCACACGTTCTTTTGGAAATGTTTGTGTTAGTTTTCATGTGTGCACGATTGTGTACGCCAGTTTTTTTAAAACGCTGTTAACGAATCATTATCAACAGAAATACAAATATAATATGTACTTTTAACATCACCAAAAGGTGTGAATTTCACAGCATTGCGTATAATCTCATTGCGTGCTTTCATTGGTTTGTTGTTCTTGAGGGAAATTGCTGGGCCAGCGTTGTGTTGACGAAATTGTATTGCTTGTTGTAAAGGCGTGTTTTTTATGTCAATGCATTTTTTCTTAATAGGGCCATCTTCCTTTTGAATTTTTTGAGTCCATAAAATACTTTGAATTACATCTTTTTCTTCTGAACTACTATATTGGGAGACTTGAAAAATTGTTTTAAAACCTCTACACCAGATAAACCACTAAAGATAAATGTTGGTTCTTCATGAGAACTTATTTTGAAAGCAGGTTTATCGTCTATAGATAGTATGTGACAACGTGCAACAAATTCAGTATTATCATCGGTTTCTTTTCGCAAAACTTCATAACCGTGTTGAAGGTTATGAGTACCTGAACCAATTGTTACTCTGAAGTTTGGTTTATTAATATCCGTGTCAAAATTTACAACTCATAACAATTGAAAATTGCTACGGTTTTTACGACAATCAGTTTTTTTTAAATCAGTAACTACATCAGACACGGTGAAATCATTTTCTTTGTATATAGATATTTTCAAAACATCTTTTCTGTTTAAACCAAAAAATGGATTAACACTTTTAATAGACAAATTAACCTCAGATATATGAATTATTTTTTAGCAGCAGTAGTTGGATTCATCGCACATGATTTTAATTAAAATTTCATCTTCTTTAAGTTCAAACTGAAAAATTGGTTTTCCAAACACTGATTTTGAAATTCTACAAAAACACTCCAAGTCTCTTTCATCCGCTTAATAATTTGCTTTGAAACAAAAACCATTGTTGCATCGATACTTTCCCGAAAAAAAATCTAACTCTGATGTACCATCAAATACGGCTATAATATCTTATTGAAAAGCTTCGGCCAATACCAACTATCCATGGATGACAGAAAACTATATAATAAAGTCACCTGCAGAGTTTTTCCTAAAACTTCATTTTCATGTCTGTTAAAATTGAGTCCATAGGTACGAAACTGTGAAATGAGTTTGTAAGTGAAAGGCTGAAAGAAGGCAGCACCACAGATATAGTAAATAGATAGAAAGTAAATTTCCCAGTTTTTAAAAAAGTAACAGGTATATATCTTAGTTAAAAGATAAATTAGTCTAAATTTTTTGACATTCAAATTCCTATAGCTTTTTTGGAAAATATGCCTAGACTTTAGGTTTAAATATAATTTATTAGAATATATAATTTATTAGAATATAGTTTAAAATTTAGAACGATACCGTATTGATATCTTTAATATCTGACGAATTAAGATGCCACTATAGTGCAAGTTGTCCTAGCAATATTTTAACAAACACTTACGTCAAGCATCTGTTTTAAGAAGCATTCAGCATAAAGAAAAAGAAGGTAAGAATTACTCAGATATCTTTTTAAATTTGAATATCTTTTATTATCTTGAAATCTCTAAATATTTACAGACTATTAACACTTACAGTATTTTTCACATAAACCTCATACTCAACCTACTGCTTCGTACAAATATGGTGAAAATATTTTTTTGATTAGGTTCTAGAATACCCCGCCACTTTTTTATAAATGCGTTATATATGCTTTTTATGTTCGTCCAGTGATATAGGTTTAGGTACGGTTATACTATTAGCCTACATAAAGTTACATAGGTCTAGGGTACGGTTATACTATCATGGCGTATATAAATATATATAAACAAAGTGGCGTGGTATTCTAGAATTGCTCCTATTTTTTTTATATCTACCATCCTTATCCTTACCTTTCCCACACACATAAATAAGATAAAAGATCATAATTGTTCTAAAATTTTCTTTCCCAAGGGCAATGACGTTGACCATGGGAGTGTATTTTTTCTCGAAACACCTAGAGAAATTGCATGGTCCTTATGAGAATTTCTCAACCTCAGTTTAAAAGTTGTTAGTTCTGTTTTATAATTATATTTATCTATATTTATATTGGTACATTGTTAAAATATGAAATATGAAATTTGCCAGTTTGCATCGATTCACCAAAATTGGCACAAAAAATCAATTTTTACTTATGGTTATCGAAATCAACAATAAATTTTGAGCAAGAAAAATGTCACTTCAAAGAATAAACTAAAACTTGACCGGCTCACAAAAAACCCCGGAATAAATAGACATGACTACCATTAAATTAAAAATAATAAGTAAGCTAAAGAAAAAGCTCAAGAAAAAAGCGGTAAGTCAAATCTCCCTAATACTTTTAGAAAAAAGATAGATTCTTTAAGAAGCAAGAGGTTAATGTCCGAGTCAAACTATTCATTACCATATAGTAACATATGCACTAAATTCGCATCAGAGAGATTTTATTACTTCCAACTAGTTCAAAAATGGTGTCAAGAAGGAGCATTATGTTTTGAGTAAAAAAAGAACAGCGTAAGAGGGAGTGATTGGTGGTTTCAGATTCTAAGATTCCACAATTACAAATAGGAAAAAGTGTATCAGCAAAGTTATGACAATATTTATGCTCTTTTAAATGACTAAAGCCAACTCTTAAACGAGTGAGAAGCATTAAACCACGAGGGTCCATTCTATTAAAAACAGACATTGGCTTGGGACAAATAAAATGGCGAATAGATTTTTTAAAAAGGGAGACGGATATAGATTGCCTTATAACAAGATCAAGTTTGTTCCATTCTTTTGTAAAAAAAGGAAAAAAGAGTCACTAAAATAGTTGTATCGAGAGACAAAAAAATTAAATAGAATACGACGATTAACATTTCGCGACTGAACAAACGTAGGTAAAAAATTTATTAAATAATTAGGAGCATTGCCCCTCACTATATTATGAAAGAAAACTAACTTACGGTACCAACGTCTATTCCGCAAGCTCTCTAATCCAAGCAGCCGGTAAAGTTTAACCTTCGATGTTCTTCTTATAGATCCGGTAATTGCAAGAAAAACATTATAATGTATGGATTCAACTTTTTTACTAAAAGTTTCATTATGAAGCTGATCATATATAACGTCGGCATAATCTAGATGGGGACGTACAAATGATTTATACAAAGTGAGCAAATTTTTTCTACGCAAAGTGCGAGAAAGTTTTTTGATAAGATCTATGCCTTTATTCGAGTTAGAAATCTTATCATTTAGATGGAGGCCAAATGCCAGTTCCCCATTAAGAAGCAATCCTAGGTGCTTCTGAAAGGCCACAACTGAAACAGGAAATCATTAAAATAAAGAGGAGGTTGCACAACTGGGATTTTGTTCTGGAAAAAACAACTTCTGCGGCTTGTTTATTAGGATCAATTTCAAAAGACATTTTCCACTGATATATCCAGTTATTAATAACAGAGAGATCATTATTGAGACAACTGCATCTTTTTTTGTACGCAATGTACAATAGAGAAGATAGACGTATCGTCAGCAAAAAGTTTAGTCGATGATAACAAATCATTAGGCAAATCATCGATATGAATAAGAATATAAAAAGGCCCTAAGACAAAACCCTGGTGAACTGCAGCAGTTACATCATTCCACGACGAATTTTGACCATTTAACCTACCTTTTTTTTATTATGCAAGTTCACCAGAATGTTATGAAACTTTCCATTAAGACCATAATTTCTTAATTTAAAAAGGAGACCTTCATGCCAAATCTTGTCAAACGCTTTTGAAATCTTAAGAAACACACCCCTAGTTATAAGAGAAGGGTTTCCATCAAATGCTTGATAAATCTCATGGGTAGCAGCTGTGAATTGATTTACGCAAAAATCACCAGGTCTAAAATCAGATTGATTATCTGATTATCTTATTATCAGTAAAATGTATCAAGAGATTATTATAAATAACCTTGTCAAACACCATGCTAAATATTGTTACCAGAGATATTGGTCTATAATGATTGATAACTTTTTTACTCGACTTTTTATGGACTGCGTCAACATTTCCTTTTTTCCAATAATGGGGAAAAATCCTTCTTTCAAAGAGTTTTTAAAAAAGATTGTTAAAGGAGAAATAATAGAATAACCACAGAGTTAGATCATTTTAATTGATACCCCGTCATACCCATGAGCTTTGTTGGTGTTAAGATCTTTAATGATCTTAGATATATCATTGTGGCTAAAATTCAGTTTAGATAAGCGGCTGTTGGTGAGAAAAAAAATTTGGTAGCAAACTATCATTTAGTAAAATACTACAATGATTAGAGCAAAAATCATTAAAGAGATTGACTTTCAATTAAAAATTACTTTCAAAAACTCGTTCACGAGCAACAAGTTAACAAAACGATTCAATATAGACCAATAAGTCTTAGAACAAGTAGTAGGATTGTTTAATTTGTCACCAAGATCTAAATAATAAGATATTACAAAATTTACTTTGTTCTTCAAGAATAAGTTTTTCTCCCCTCTCAAGCCCCTAGATTTCATTAGGTATAAAGTTCGCAAAGAGATCTACTTGCTGATTGACCCCAAGACCATCATCAAACCCGTCAATGCTTTGCCTAATGAGATTTTATCTAGCCTATTTAAAATGCCAAATTTCTCTTTTAAAGGAGGATGGGGGGGGGGGGGGGGGGGGTGGGTGGTTGGGAT
>JAUZNK010010727.1:0-23827 GCA_035046665.1 Euphysa ruthae
CTTGTATACGAGTTGGTTCATCTTCATCATGCACAATTTTGTGGTCAACAATACCAAGTATATCAAGTTTGCATTTCTTGGAGTTGTTTGCTAGTTCATATTTCTTGTCTTCATTCCACTCTTGTTGCTCTCCAGTACTCCACTTTCAGTCGAGTTCAACCCTTGCGAATCAAGATCAGTCAATTTTAAAGGAGCACCTTCATACATCCCATTTGCTACAGGACATGCCTGAACATCAAGGAGTGGGTTTGCGGGGGCTTGAACCCTGGTGCTGTATTTGTGTGTACTCATAATGAAGTTTTGGTTTCTCTCTCTCTCTCTCTCATTGCATAAAAGCATTGGGCGCTGCTCCGCATGCAGTTCCATAGTTCTCTGCTAACTAGAGCTTTTATACCTTTGTCAATTTTATCTGATCATCTGCGAAACCGTGTTGTTCTCAGATCCACAACATCACTTTATCGGTGAGTGTAACTGGAACTACCGTTACCCATGGAATAACAGGATTGATTATCGAGGTTTACTCCTCTAGAGCCGACGTGTTCTGTTTATGTCCAACCATAATAATAGAATAACCTCGAAGGATGTGGCCCTTCACCACGCACGGACGGTCATTCGTTATGGAGAGGCTGTATATTGCGCTTCACATAACGCTGGGATACATGGAGACCAGTTGAGGACGCCTGATGACCACTCGGAAAGGTACTACTCCTCTGCTGATATCCCTTTACCTTTTTTGCTTCTATAAAAGTTTAAAATTTCAAGTAAATATTATGAAGTGAACTAATCTCTTGCATGCTTCATTTTTCCTCTTTAAAATTTCAAATAAATGTTTACATAAGGTCAGTGAGTCTCTCGCATTCTTCGTTTTGCTTCTTTAAAGTTTCAAGTAAATGTTTACATAAGGTGAGTGAGTCTCTCGCATTCTTCGTTTTGCTTCTTTAAAGTTTCAAGTAAATTTTATTATGAGACAAGCAAGTTTCTCACTTCATAAGATTATGCACTATTCATATAATTTCTGATTTCCATGTTTTATAGATTTCTTTAACGTGGTGTCAAATTTTTTTACAAAATCCCCAGCGCAAAATACTTACCGCCTATAAATGGTAGTTAATGAAAAGTTTATTTTGAGAGGATTTCCAATATTGATGCGTATTCACCATCTCTTCCCAGGGAGATGTAATAAAGGATAATTGTATATCCTGCTGTAATGCTGAAATATGCATTATTGCACTGAAAAATGTGTATTCTGTATGGTTAAACATGGCAGTGTTATAGATTTACCAATTCAAACTAAAAATGCTCCTAAGAATATACATTAATTTTACACGTCAAATTATTTTTTCCTGACGATAAAAATTAGGTAGATATTAGTATTTTTTTTTCCATGGCTTGAACAGAACAAGTCCACTATTTTTTTGAATTGTGGGTGCTTATTGTTCAAAAAATTTTGAGGTGGTGGGACTTAAATGTCGAATGATTTAAAAAAATGTGTAATTTTATTATTTTCAAATAACACTTTAATTTTGGTTTTATCAGCAATTATAGTCATCATATATACTCCAAAAAAATCATATTAGAAGAAATTTCATGTGTGATAATTTTTAATGCATGTCTGACATCACATTCAATGCACATAAACCGTTTTCCATGGTGGGAACAGACAACACATCTTCTAGAAGAATTTTTTTTTCGAATCAGTTTCTGGTACATAGCTCGGAAAGTGGCAACCAGACAATCTCATTGGATTCACCCCTAAACTTGCACAACTATGTTTTCGCATAACACACACCATGTTTTTCAAACATTTGCGATATCATCTGTGCATTGAATACAGCTTGATTCAATAAATAGCAAAACGCTTTCTTGTACCATTTCCTCACACGCTTACATTTGACTTCATATGATGTCAGCATTTGATCATTTCTATCAATACCCCATATTCGTGTTATAACTGTTAATAACTAGAGGGATGTTTTTAGGTTTACCACCTTGAATAACTACGTTTTCTCCATCATTTACACAAGTAGAAAGAATATAAATATCTTTTTTATCTTTCCAATGTGTCACCATATTTGTTATTTTTTCATACAATATTGTTCATCTTTTTTCAACTTCGTTGTTTTCAATTTTATTGGTAAACCTTTACGGTCTTTACGTAGAGTGGCAATGGTATTGGTATTTCTACTCAAAAGTAGTTTTAAAAGTTTAAGCGAGGCGAACCAGTTATCAATATGAAGGCGGTAACCTTTATCAAGTAAGCCCTCCATCAACATCATAGCTAGTTTTGTTGCAACATATTTGTATTCAGAATTTAGGGCGTTTGTCAGCTCTGACCCAGTATACAAAACATATTCAATCACCTTCAAACATATATTCTATACTCACACAAAGCGTAAGTCTTAATGCCAAAGCTACCTCTTACTATATATTCAGAATTTTCATTGTCTAAAACATCAGATACAATTTATTCACTTCACTCACCATCTTCATTATACATAAATTCTTGTAATTCTTGCCCGGTGTATACTCTCTTCTTACTACTCTTTTCTACTGAACTTGAACACGAAGCGCCTGTAAATCCACCATTTTTTTTTTGTGGGGTGTAAAGAGCTTTTTATTATATGAATAGTATAACAACGAATAGCAAAAGGGCGTGAAAATCCAAAATTTAAAAGATTTATGTCAAGAAAAAGCGAATCTTCAGTCGCTTGACGTAATGTTACGTTGTGGACATTTTTGTACCATTTTCTACCGACGTAATATTACGTTAGGGACTGATAAAGGGTTAAATAAGAAAAATGGAATTTGATTTTCAGATTTGTTAACAGTCAGATCAGTAAAGATCTGACTGAATCTCACTGGAAAGACTACAGAAGACAGAAAAACTTATTTAAAAACAAAGCTTACCAAGCAAAAAATAGTTTGATTGGAAAATAGTAACGGCCCAAAAACATTTTGGCATCATACCTTATAAGGCTTTCGATTATAGATCGGAAAGAGTATCAAAACGAACACCTTTCATTGACAACAACGATATGACTCCATTATCAAAATCAAATGCTTTTTCTAGAACTTTCTCCTCCATTGCATCTACACTAAAATCAAGAGCATTTCTGATAATAGACTTGATTTGGAAAAAAACCTAACAAATGTAGATCAAGAACAGTTAACACTATAAAGAAACTTAAAGTGGGTAAAGCATGCGGTCTTGAAAACTTACCCACACGCATTATAAAAGGCGCAGTTTCCAAAATTTTTAAACCACTAGCATATGTGATAAATTTTATGAAAAATAGTAAAATCCCCATATCTGTCCTATATTTTCAGAAATACTATCGAACGAGCTGTGCACACACAACTAGTCCTACATCTAGAGCACAACGATCAGTTTGGTTATAGAAAAAAAAGATTGATGATGGAACATATAGTGAGTCATGCTTTTTAAAAACAGGAGTACCCCAAGGATCATTTTTGGGTCTTCTGCTGTTCCTAATGTACTTTAACGATTTCGTAAAATGTTTCAAAAATGCAACCACTATACAGTTTGCTGATGACAGCATGATTTATATTTCAGATAAAAATTTTCACGTGATTGAAAACAAATTAAATAAAGAACTTGCATCAATTATCGTCTACTAGAAATGAATTGATTATAAATCTATTGACTAAGTTTGCATTGTTTCTAGTGTTGATATTATGGCTTTGTATTGTGAAAAATTATTAGAGAACTGATGTTTTTGACACCCCCTATGTTAACAACAGCTTGTTGAATATCAAATCATTTGCGCGATTTTCTATACTTTTTAATTTCTTTAGTTGTGTACTTTTTAGGTTAAAATTGACAAGACTAGTTATCATTGGAACAGTCATAACGTTAAATACTTTCGTTGCAGCTTTTTCAATAATGTTTGGTCTCATTTTCGCAAGAAGTCTTAAGTCTGTACAAGTTTTTAAAAGTTTTTAAAATTTTAAGTTCCTTCTGATATTCAAATATAAATTGGTTGATATTATAAGTTGTCTCTAATTAATCTAAATGACCCAGTAAATAAATATGAATTGTGATATATTTTTTTTTTCAATTCAATTTATTTATTTCCCGTTAAATAATAACATAGTTAATGTTCGTAGAGTCTACAACCCAACAAAAGTTTTGACTGCACTGCCTGGTATTTAGGTTTAAACGAATCAATATAAAAACTGCTCAAAGCAAATGTATCCATTTCTGTCTTGACTTAAATAACAGATTCCATATTGGCACTGATAAGTTAAAAGAATTTAATTGGCTTCCTGTTGAAATGAGAGTTAACCATTACATAGTTGCTCATTCTTTTAAAATCTGCGTCAACCCTAGCTTTAATTACATGTCTGAATTATTCAAACTATCTGACACCTCTTTAATTCCATTTTGAAGTAGAATTTGAAATTATGTGCTCCTCTACGTAGAGCAGATATGGGTAAAAATTGTCTGTTATGGAAAGATCCCTTGATTTATAATTCACTACCTAAAACAGTTAAGAACCATAAAAACCACAACACTTAAGCATAAAATTAAAAATTAAAAATTTATTTCTGTGTTCAAATGCTTACAAGAATTAACTACCGTTTTTTATTTTTGCTTTTCCTTTTTTTTTTTTTTTTTTTTCTTGTGTGTATCGTATCAAGGGATCACAATGGAAATATTGTCATAACAGACAATTTTTTTGCCCTAAAAATAAAAATTATTGTATTTATTTTTTTTGTTTGATTTTTGTTTATTAAAATGTATCTTTGTCAAATAAATACTTACTTACAAAGTTTCTTTGCTTTTTGAAAAGAATGAAATCTGCTTTTTTTCAAGATTTTTTTACGAATCGTTTTAGATAAAAGTGGTTTATCACGAACAAATTTTTCTTTAAGATGAGCATGATTATTCAAACAGATAATAAACTAGACTGAAAGAATTGTAATCATACGAATTAGAGACTTAAGACTACTAAAAACATTGTGAATAAATAAATCATTATTAAAAGTTTTATAATTTCTATAAAAAATCTTTTTAGGAGAAATCTTATTAAAGGAAGATTTAAACATTGTTTAAATTAGCGAATGACAATCACTTACACTAGTTTCAAAGGTATTGGAAAACTAAAAGCATGCTTTTTTATTTGTTAAAAAATGATCTATACAAGTCCCCGTATGCGATTTCAAGCAAGTGGGTTTTTTTATAATGAACAAAAAGTTTTGTTCCAAGAATTCATAAGAGATTTGTCTTTAAATTCATGTCATCAATTATTACATAGTCATCGTGTTTACGCAAATAAAACTCAAGAACTAAAGATAAGTCAAATTAAAAACATTCTCCATTTTTGGCTCTTCAAAATAATTTTGAAAGGAACAGCCTGTAAATTCAAAGGTAAAGTAAAATTTTCAAGAAATTTAAATGAATGTCATGCAGAACGTAAGCTAGTAAACCTGAACTTGTGTTAGACTTATCTAAGCGATATCATTTTTATAACTGGTAAAAATAAACTGAATAAATCAATAAGTATATATAAGTTGTTATTTTCAAATTGCCCTGAAGACAAGAACAGGTTTTCTCCCGAAACGTCACCAAAATAGGTATTTTATCTCAGGACATGATTTTTTACTTTCCTTGGTTGTGTTTGAATGAGGTATTCCAATTTATTGGCTTGACTGGGTATATCAAAAACCAGTTGAACCAGAGAATCTCAAAATTGCTTATGCTTCATTGTGTAATGCTGATTTAAGCCTTTGTTGACATGCTGATGACATACATTATTTGTTGACATGCTGATGACATACATTATTTACAGTTATGGCAGCAATTATGAAATTGAATTTAAATTTTTTAGTGTTAGCTGCGGTGTAGGTAAAGTTATGCACCAGTCAAATTTTGCCCAAACTCAGTTACAATCATAGTCAAAATATTATGAGACTTATATGCTATTAGGACGACTTCTTATTAATTGTAAAAAAAAACCACAAACAGGTAAAAATATGGATACACTACCCTTGGTATATTTAACTTTAGGTTTATCTTTTGATTAAAAGACTTATAGACTTAGATCTGAGAAATTAAAAAAAAAAAAATTTTTTTTCTCTACTTTATCTAAGGGATGAAAGTCGGTCCTCATTTGGGTTTGTTATCATTGTGATTTTGTTGAAGAAAATCACTTTTACAACATGTGTCAAATGTGAATTTGTGCTAAAATTTGATAAAAATCTCCTATAATAGGGCTATGATTGTCTGTAAAATTTTCCTTTGCCATTTTATGGTACTAGGACAATTCTAAGGTTTATATTACTCTATGGAAAATTATAATTATACTGTTTTCTTACTTTTCATCAAATAAAACTCAGGTTTTTAGATCAAATTTATACCAGAATCTTGACTTTAAAAATCTTGGGAAATCCATAAAATATAAAACATTGATAATTACAGAAAAAAAAAACGGATTTTTCTATTTTTTTATTTTTTGGAGAAAATAATAAATTTAAAAAAATATATATTTTCTTCAAAACATTATTTATAGATTTTAACAAAAACATCTTAGTTCAGTTCAATTTAGGCAAAAAATGGTTTTTCAGACAATCATGGTTAAAGTATTATGAGACTTATACGCCATTAGGACACCTTATTTATTGAAAAAAAAACACCACAAGCAGTTAAAAATAAGGACATACCGCCCTCTTGGTTCAACTTTAACTTTATTTTTGGTTAATAGCAACTTAAAGACTTAGAAATTCAAAAAGGAAAAAATTTCTCTGCTGGATTAAAGTGAAAAGTTTGTGCTCATTTGGGTTTGTTATCATTTTTGCGATTTTTGTCAAGAAAATCACTTTTACAACTTGCGTCATATGTCAGTTTGTGCTGAAATTTGGTAAAATTCTCATATAATATAACCATGATTGTAGGTTTGAGGCTATTTTGTCATGGTCGTGATCGTTTTGTCAAGGCTTTGATAGTTTTTCTATGGTGTTGACCATTTTTCTATGATGTTGAGCCTTTTACCATGGTTTTGACCATTTTGCCATGGTGATGATTGTTTTTCCATGGTGATTACTGTTTTGTCGTGGTGGTGATCATTACAGTTATATTATAAATTGATAAATTGATCATTGAAGTTATTAAACTATCAGTAAACTTACATTCTACAACAATTGTTGAACTACAGTTCAATCACAACGTCTTGATTTACAGATGATTGATATGTGATCTTATAGATATCATAGTCTTTAGGCTATAAGAATGATTATTAATACTATATTGAAATAATCTTCTACTTGGTTATTGAATAATCTTCTACTTGGTTTTTAATTTGGTTATTATAACAGATCCTATAGGATCTTAAAGTATTTATATAGGGTTAGTAATCTTGATAGTGAGCTGCTTGAAATTCTGAGATCAGCATAATTATTTTATATGTTATTAAAAATTTACTTTATGCTATCTAACGTAAGATGGGCAGTTATTGTAATGGTAGAAATTCATAGGTAAATGATAAGTAAATTTTGTTTAGATTACCTATGTTGGTGGTCGCCACATGGCAGATCCTAAGAATATTGATGACAGTATATGTGAATTATCTGATACCGCTTGGAAACAATTGGGAATTCGATGTAGACCTTTATTTAAAAAGACACCAAAATTTGATTTTCTGTAAGTGAATAAGACACATGATGCCTAATTTATAGTAACATTTTCTATGCATAATTCATGTGTCCAGAAAATTGTTATTCTAAACCAAACATGTTTAAACATTTATTATTACATTTTAACCTTTTTGTCTGTTGTTTACTGGAATAAGACATGTGTTCGTTTTTGTTTGGAGACATTGAAAGATAAACAACTATTTGTAAGAGAACTCTTTAATTTTCCCTATAAAATATTTTCCTGGAACCACATCTGTTAACCAACCATAGTAATTATTTTTCCTTACAAGTGCATGCTAAAAAAAATTATTTGATGGTTATGATGATCCAAATTCATTTCTTGCATCATGCTTTCACTGTCGCTTAGCACAACTAAAGAGTTAAAAATTTATTCTTCCTTTAGGCTTTATGTAAAATTTTATTCAATAAGAGCATTATAGCGTTTGACCAATCATGTCAAATTGACCAGAAAAAAAAACCCTGTTTTAATTTTTGCTTGTTTTCACCTATGTTAAAGTGCTTATGAAAATATGGAAATCCTGAAAATTTGATTGCCTTATTTCTGACGGTTTTTGAGGTATATTTGATTTATATTTGCTAATTTATGCTGACTCAGCATTTTTTTGACCGGTTCTTTTATTAAATAGCAATATTGAATGGACCGAATGAGGTATCAACCTGAAATTTGGTACCTAGACAGGAGATCAAAAACCACTCTTAAATGTGTGTAGAACAACATAGATACATTTAAATTGATTAATAAAAGCAAACTGAGGTTAGCAATCGAAGGCATTTTTGACAATCAAAATGCTGATGTCACCTTGTAGATTTTTTTGTCCCTTTTAACACTAAAAATTATAGTATGAAGCATCACTTTTTAAGCATAAAAATCTACAGCATTTTATGACTCTTCCAAATACACCCTTTTGTTTAAAGCTTATTTTCTCATATTTTTTATATAGAAAAACAAATAATGTCAATAATTTTGTTTTTGTTTATATTGTGGCAATCATTAGCTGCTTAAATATAAGTTTCCTGTACCTTTCACCCAGACACACCAGGCTGCAATAGTTAACCTTTTGCACGCCTTAAGCAAAATTCTAATGTATAAGTTGTAAATCGGCTATTTCTAAGCAAAAAAAAAAAAAATAAAAAAGGTCTCTTTTTCGTGTGTAAAGTATAAAAGTTCAGTGAGGGCTCATTTTTTTGTTTATGGTTGTCTGGCTGAACAGTTATATCTTTGGTTTACGGAGGTGTGATTCAACCCCTCTTAGACACTAATAATTTTACCATTACCATAAGCTCAAATGGGAGCTGTAAGTGCACCAGAGCCAAACCCATGGGGCTTTCTATAATAAATTGGTTCGTAAAACTATTTATGTGCCCAAAGTTAAGATACAAAAAATCAAATAATCATATCAGCCAAATTAAACTAATACCATTAAAAAAAAAATCACCTTTTTCATACTCGCATGTCATTGCCATTTTTAATAAAAAACAAGCACAACAAAAAAAATCATAACAAAGGTAATTTTTAGAAGAATTGAATGCAAATAAATGTGTGTTATTGAGATGTGCTATTGTTCCAGACATATGTATAATAATCAAAGCTATAAACACATAACAAAACATAACAAATTCTAAAAATCCAACTCTGTTGGATTATCATACTTTTCAATATCATTTCCAATAAAATAGTTAAACTTACAAAGCATTTTTTGCAGCTAAAATCAAGCCAAGTACCTCAAAGACTGTATAAGAGTTATTAAATGACAATGATGCATAGTCTGGGTGAGTTGCAGAAAACTTCAATTTGTTATTGAGGATGAGGTGCAAAGTTACCTTTAAGCACAAGTGCATTTCAGCTTATTTTTATATACTATAAATAAAATATGAACTGATATCTAAATTATTTGGCTTCCTTTTTGATGACAATGGGTATGAAATGTACTTTGTATATGAAATACAAGAGCATACTATTAATTACATAAAATTAATAATCCACAAATTAATAATATTAAATACTTTTCTGATGACTGTACAGCACAATCTAAAAACTTAAAAAACTTTATTAATCTTTGCCATCATAAGGAAGGAAGACTTTGATATTGATACTGAATGGGTCTTTTTTACTACAAGCCATGGTAAGCCTTCCTCGTGATGACATTGGCGGCACAGTCAAAAGATTAACTGCACAAAAGGGCAGTAACTGGACAGATTTTAGATGTAGACAAAATGTTTGAATTCAGCAGAAAACAACATTAAACAAGGCTTGATCAACATCAAAACCAAGGTTTACTACGAGAAGAACCTTGCCAGGAACAAGAAGCTTTCATCTTTTTATTTGATTTAACAAACAAATGTCTGGACATACAACCTCGTGTAGATACCAAATGAATTGGTTGTTCCACGGGTTGTTTATAATCATATAGATTACATAGCTTGCAAATATGATAACTTTTATTGGGTTGGATTGGTAACCAAGAAAAATGAAGCAGAACTACATTATGGAATACAATTCATTCGGTCAGGATAAAATTAGAAAAAATTGAAACGTAAATATCTCAAGAACCGTCGGGAGCTAGGTACTGAAATTTTCAAGATTTTCATATTTTCATAATCCCATTAACATATGTGAAAACTAGCAAAAACAAAAACATAGGGTGACATGGTATGGCTGATTTGAAATAGAATGATCCTTGAGGCAAATGTCTAATGTTTAATCTCACTTTTGGGTTCATAACCTTGATCACTTAAGGACTATAAGCATTTTCACTTACATGAAAACTGTCTAACAAGTCTTCGGGTTGGATATAAAATTCTCTGATATGTAAATTAGAAAGTACCAAAAAACTCAGTGATGGAATGATGAAATTAATCTGTCAAAAAGTTTTTATAGCCGCAAAAATAAATCAGTGCAAAAATTTATGATTCAGATAAATCATAAAAATACTCAATCACCAGCATTATTTTTATGACCTAATATATATTATTAATCTTTTTGCAATATGACATTCTCCCCTGAACTGTTTACTTACTTTTTATTTAGACTTGGTCCATTAGTACTTGAAAATATAGTTAAAGGAAAAGCAAAGCGCACTGCCAATCGCACCAATCTTCCTCAGGGGGAGGCAAAAAAACTGGTTTCGGTAAGTGTGAAAATATCCTTTTTTTTAAATTTCCTATTAGAGTAAACCTATTGTTTACATGTCATTGTTTACCAAATTTAAAGTGTTAATAGAATAATTCAATACATTTTCTTTAAAGCTTCTGCACACACACATCCCTGAAGGTGCAAATGAAAGAATCTTGCTATAAACCCGTTAAGTCATGTTAATGGTCAATAAAAATTATGTATGTATGCATTTATGGTATGGTATGGTATGTATGGATGTATGTATGTTTGTATGTATGTTTGTATGTATATATGTGTGTGTGTCTGTGTGTGTGTGTGTTTGTGTGCCTGTATCTGTGTGTGCGTGTGTGTGTCTGTGTGTGTGTATGTGTCTGTGTGTGTGTCTGTGTGTGTGTATGTGTGTGTATACATGTTTAGAATGTGTGTGTAGGTATGTATATATACAATGTGTACATGCGTGTGTTTGAAAACCAAATTCTGCACCCTACTTCTTGAAATGTTTTGTTTATTTTATTTATTCACTCAGCACTATTGGCATTCTACTCAGCTTTTTCTTTAATAGTTTTTTATTTTAAAAAATATGAAAGCATTAATGATTATTTGAGAAGACAGTAATCTCATACATACATAAAACTCTGCTTGAGTTTTTCAAATACAAAATCAATTTCGATATTAATAATTTTAGTAATTGTTACATGAGGTTTCCACACTACAAAGATCGCATTCCTTCGATGTGTTAATAGCATTTGAATGTAATAGTAAAATGGATGTTCGACTTTTAAAAAGATTTTGTTATTTTTTTGGTTGTTTTCAAACAGAAAAAACTGCTTATCTTCTTTTACAAACTTCAGAAATGCTTATTTCCAATGGATCCCTTCGCAACAATCACATTCAAACATTGCATCAAGTGAAGCACCAAGGAATGGATACTGAGGATGAAGAATCCCATATGCTGTCGCCTCAGATTTTAACTTTAATTTCATAGGGTAACACATAGATAAAACTAGATTCTTAAATGGGTTTGTCACATTTGAATGACAAGCTGCATAAAACTTACTTGTTGTAACTAAACCTGACCATAGCTTAAACCAAGTGTCAGAGACAGAATTTTGTTTTGTGTAACTTTTTATTAAACTTACATCAGCATCAATGACTTTGATTTTTCGAAGGATATTTTCACATTGCTCTAGCAGATTGTGGAAGTGCAACTTTTTGTTATCATCATGGTAGAAAAAATTCAAATCAGTGGAAGTCATTATTTGCAGTCGGAACAAACTTATCACTATATTCTGTGATAATACTAAGAATTTTTTGATTGTTTTGAGAAAAGTTTATTTATGAAATTGGTAGAAATGAAACTTCTTTAAGAGCAGGTGGAAGCCGTCTGCATAGGTTCGGAAGTGCATGCATCCGAAGAAATTTGCTTCTTTCTTTGAGTAACAAGCATTAGCTACATAAAACAAAGTAGTTCAAATATGTGAGCTTACTTCTCCCAATCCAGCCATACATGTGCAATGAGCAAGATTAACCTCGTCTGTATTTTTCAACATTTTGTCATGTGATCTTATATCATCAAAATAAACATATTTCATTCGTTTTTAATTTTATTAATATCATTGAATAATCCCTTCCGCAGGTTTAAATTATATTCTAGTTCTATTGTTCTATTGTTTTTCTTTTCATCGACTATACTTATATTTAAAATTACTGCTCATCTCTCAGAAGTATGATTTGTTTACACAGTGCACAAGAAGTGGGTTTCAAACACACGATGAACACGGGTCAATGCATTTAAAAAGATTATTTTGTTGCGGGTTTTAAACAAGCGTTATAATATCCATCTCAATTGGGTTGTCAGGCATTTCAACATCTATGCATGGTAGAGCTTTAAACAATAGTAATGGGTGAACATTTTCCCTTAGATAAGATATTTTCCCCATTTTCCCATCTGTTGATATCAAAACCAGGAGGGATGTCTAGAATTTTTGGAAGTTGGAGCAGAACAAACATATCATCTGAAGAAAAAAATCCGCTCTCTCACTATCACTAAAAAATTTATTTAAAACATCCTCTTGCCAATTTTGATCATTGTCACTGTCTTCATTTAAAATTATTTCACCTATATTTTTATTTAAATCAGATGAATATGAAAGCATGACAAAGCACTCCTAAATACACGAATACCTGCACTTTTCTGAAACGAAATTTAACAGAAAAAAAACCAGTCTCCAGTCTATTAAAATGAATTTACCAGGCGAAAAGCATCATCAAAGTATAAGAGGGCGAATCTTGACATATACTTGGCGTGTGATTTTTTCACTACATCGAAATCCCGGCATGTGGGACACAAAGGGTCGTGATCTTTAGGATGGCATACAACATAATACATTATTTGAAAATTATTTTTTAATCTCTTAAAAATAAAACCGAGGAATTGTGGAAATATGGTATCGAACTAGTTTTTTTGGTCCAAATAAATTTTATTTCACCCATTTGATCGGAAACTTATTATTGAGGATGGCCTAAATTTTTCCCCACCATGTTTTTGGTCAAACTGCGTCAAAAAAAAAATATATAAAAGAATTTTTTCTGGCATTTTTGGAATAAACATTCAATAGCAAAAAAAGGGTGAAAGTCGTGGCAAATTCGGTCAAGTGGTTTTCATGAGGCTTTGAAGCTTGACGGTCAAAAATGCAATTTTTAAATGAGAATATTCTGGCGTTTTCTCTAGGACTGAAAGGGTTAAATGAATCCTTACATTCCTCTCTTTTTCCTTTTGTGGAAAGTAGGCAAGTGCAGTGACGTATCCAGAGAGACTGATTTACAATAGTTTATTATTTGTGACAATGGCATTTTTATTTTTAACAATAAGGGTGATTTAGAGAAAATTTATACATGCATTTGTCATTTTGGGTTTACTTTTAATTTTGTGGAACAAAATATATTTTGAAATATTTGAATTTTTGTGCCTTCAAATGCCATTAAGTATCTGTCTACAATTCAGTAAATTGTTTGACACCCTTTGCTCACCCACAACCTGAATTATCTCATCCTGTCCCTAATACACATGTCTGACTCTTACTTTTTCTATTCTTTTTCATATCCTACTCTTCTAGTAATCCCTACCTTCAGATCACTACTCCCCTTAATTCATCATCTGTATTTACTTACCTACTTCTCCCACCACCCCTATATTATTTCTAATTCTACCTTCCTATTTCCAGAACCACATCTCCTTTTTGCTTTTCCCTACCAAACAGCTATCTCCTGTACTTACCCACCACACACTTGATTGTATAAGAAAATATTGAACGTGGTCATACTAACCTTCACAATCCTTCTAAAATCCACTACCCTTCCCATTACTATACCTCTTCTGTGTATCTCCCAGACCTTAAAATCGGATTAGGTGACCTTGAAAAACTTGAAGATCCATAAAACTTGAAGATTGTGAAATTTTGACACCAAAATTGCGCGATAAATTGTCTCTTGGTAGAAATATGGTTCATTGCGTTTGTCTCAGTTTGTCTTTCAGACAGTTTCGTGCTGTCATAAATGAATCTTGATTGATTGAATGATTGCGTCTTCTCTTCGAATTTCTTTTGGGTGTTTAAGAACCTTAAAATGTGGTAAACAATAGTGATGGAAAAAAAGTGGAAATAAACCTTAAAAACCTGGAAGTTGTGGGGAAAAAATGGCACCACAAAACTTCCTTTCACTTTTATAAAGTTTTAAATAATTTTTTGCAAAAATTGAATTATTTTTGACATGGCTTGATTTACACTTCGAACTTTTGCCCTTATCCATAGATTGAAGATATATTTCCTTGTTCCATACATTTCACTCAACCATCCACAAACATCCTTGCTATTACCCTCCTGCATTCCCCTTTTGTTCCTCATTGTTCACCTACTAAAATTCCTGATAAAACCCTTTTCACCTAAATCGCTTGTCCACCTCATTCCAAAGCATACATATTTTTTTTCTAGGTAAATTGTGTAGAACAACAAGAAGAGGCAACAACTAAGGAAGTAGAGAGAGTTTTTAAAGTTCTTAAAAAGTCTACCAATGGAGGTATGCTTTGCAATTGCCTTAAAACGATTGCTTTAAAACTAGTCAAACATTAATTTTTGTCAAAGCTTAAAAGGGCCGTCAATTGCATGTTAAGGTCCTTGAGAATTACTTTGCTAAAAAGGTTTTCTACTGACTTTGTATATTTTTTCGATTTAATTTTTAGCGCTGGTTTATATACAGATTAATATGCTTATTAACCAATCAGGTTTTTATTATATATATATACATTATTATTATTATTATCATGGTTTTAAATGTTTTTAAATTTATATTTCAGGCAGCCGTCCAATATGTCTGTTTAAGTTTTTCATCAATCCTACTTCATTTGGTCAAAGTGTTGAAAACTTGTTCTACCTTTCATTTCTAATAAAGGTAAGTCTGTTTAAAATTTATGTTTTATGCTTTCATATTTTTTGAAGTCACTCAAGCCTTAAAAAGTATGTTTGTCATAATTTGAACTGCATAAAATGTTTGGTAGGTTAGTAAATTTTATTTGGTCAATTTTGAAGCATTCACCAAACTGGTGCTTGGCCTGTTAAAATATCTTGATGTGGATATTTATTACAACTGGGGAATGGTTTGATAAGATAATAAATTATAAGAGGTATCTATTATTCACCCTATATACTGTGTATATTGATGTGGTTTTGCTAAACAGACTTTCAAATAGATAAATACAAATTGTTTCATTGTCTCCTCGAGGATTTGTAACCCCTTTACTATGGTTTATAAAACCTAAGAAGAGATAAAACATAGTTGGCTGAAATTTTTAAATATCTAGATTTACTTAACTTGGTCATTTTTAGCCTTAAAATCTGATTTTTTTGCTTTTTAGAGAGCACGTCCAATTATCTCCAACTATAGACAATTTTTTTTTTTCTAGGATGGTAAAGCATCTATAGAATACAATGACCAAAGATTCCCTGTCATAAGTGAGTTTGGAAATATGTTGTTGTAAACTTCCCAAATAATGCTATGTTGCTTACCCTAGAGGTTCTTTTAAACCGGGGACCTCATTTTATCAGAACCTATATTTGCTTCACCTTAATTATTTATTTCTCTTTGTTTTACATGGGTTTACATAAAGTCAAATATTTCCATTAACTATTTACCCTCATAAATGACATAAAATAATAAACTAGAAAAAAATAAGCTATGTCTATGAAACCTAAACTTTGGACATACAATTTACATAAGTGCCATTTAAAATTCTCTGGAATCCAGCTTTTAATATTTCGTTTTAAGAAAATTTCTACTTTCTTTAACTTATTCAGCACCACTGTAAAACATCAAAAAAACCAAGGGGAAAAAACAGTGTGACCAATAAAAAATACCATTGTTAAAAAAAACGTCAATATCTTGTTGAAGAAATATCTAAAGTAAACTTATTATATATCATTTTAAAACTAATATAATCCCCTATCTAATAAAAATAGAAGAAAGCCTAAAAAGAAAAAGCTTTTCCAGATATTGACTTGAGCCATAAAAAAAAAGCAAATTTTCAAAATAAGCAGAATATTTCCGGTTTTTGACCATGAAAATGCATAAACTGATATTTATTTTGCTAGAATAACTTAATCAAACTTACGAGCTTTCCAAAAATATACAACATGACTACATTTGTTAGGAAAAATCCTTCTCAAGGTTGAAAATTTCAACGTGTATTCAAAATATAAAAAAAGAATTTTGTGTGGAAAAAGAGTGTAACTATTTATAATAAGAATAATAATTTATATTAAGAAAAACTTTGACATTTATTTTGCTAGAATAAGTTAGTAAAACTTTTTCCAAAAATACACAACATGGCTATTTTTGTCTTCAAAAATCCTTTTCAGATTTTAAAATTTCAACACGCACTCAAACTGGGCAGAAAAAACAGTGCCAACAATAAAAATATACTTGTTACAAAAAAACATCAATATCTTGAAGTGTGTAGTTGAACGTATCCATGCACATATAATCTTCTAGGTTAGGTCTATGGTCATAGTAATTAGCACTGCTATGAGTTTGAGTAGTTCATAACTGGTAATGGGACTCCAATTGGAAAATTTTGAATACCAACGAGTAGGTAAATTCTCTTGAAATTTTTGGTTCGCGTATTCATTTAAAAGTGTCACTAATTTTACTTGTACGCCTAAACTATACAATTCCAAAAAGCATTTATGAAGTGAAGATTTACCATCAAGTTCAGCAAGAACTCCAGGCACTTTCCCTGAATATTTTCACCTAATTTCTGTTAAAAATGTTAAAAATTTCTGATGTTGAAGTTTGTTTAATTCTATGAAAACTGCAGTGTCATGCTGTGTCAGCAGTGTCATGCTGTGTCAGCAGTGTCATGCTGCTAAATTTATTGCTGTTTAATTGTTGTTTATAAGAAAGCCACTGTGAGCGGCTCGCGATTTATTCATTCAAAATAAACTTTGTTGGCTTTAAGTATTATTATTATTCATTACAGAATTTGAAATACGATATTTGTACCTGCACATTTCTATTGAAAGTAATCTTAAATTTCTATGATGAATGGTTACTGAATTATCTTTTTTAAGTAACTCTTCAAAAGATAACCTGTTATCATCCTAAACTATTCCCAGTGCTCTTTCTTGCCCTGCTGTGAAACATCCAGAAATAATGGGTAAAACTGAGATTCAATGAATGCTTTTATTTCTTTTATTCTCTTTTTTTGAAATGGCATACACTTACTAATTCTACTTAATGCTGTAATTTTACGACCTGACTTGGTGCAAACCCGATGAATGCGGTCATCAAAAGATAGATTTCCATCTAAATGAACTCCCAAAAGTTTTTCTAAGTTACTTTCCCAAACTATGAATTTCCTATTTTTACGCAATTAATTGTGTTCAAACTCAAAACCAGAAACTAATAGATAACACTTGTCTTCGTTTAGTTTCATATAGTTGTTTTTTAACCATTCTACTGCAACTAAGCTATTTTGTTCTAAATTTCTAAGTGCAGGACCCAAGCCCTTATCGTGCACATGGAAAGTTTGCATAATTACATACTTCTGCTTCTTTAGTTATACAAAAAATATATCTTTAATAGGTATATCAAACAAAAGTGGTCCTAAATTGACCCTTGGGGCACACCAGTCAAAAGTTCAGACCAAGAACTGAAATCTTTGTTTATTTATACCCTTTTTATTTCTATTTTTAGATAGTATAGGATAATTTAAGTGTTGATTTTCCAAAACATGCCATTTTGCAATAAGTAGTTCATGATTTAATGTACTAAAAGCTTTAGAGAAATCCGTAACTATGGCTCCAGAGTATCCATTATTTTCTAATGATTTTTTCCACTTCTCAATCATGGCTATAAGTGCATATTGAGTATTAAATCCTTTCCTGTAACCGCACAGATATTATGATAAATAATTTTCTAGATGTCCAGTGATTTAATTCTTCATTAATATTTCAAAAAATTTATACTACGGGTAAAATACTAACTGGTCTGTAGTTTTAAGTTTAAGTTACATCTCCATTTTTAAATATAGGAGTTATACCAACTAGCTTTAGTTTGTCAGGAAAAATTTAACTAATAAAAGATTGGTTTAGTATATTTACAAGTGGGTGTGGGTGGGGTGGGGGTGAGAGGGGTCGTAGCAATATTTTGACAACATTTTTAATAACCTTGATCAGTCTCAAACACTTATCCTTTATAAATGAGCATCTTGTCAATTTACTGAAATGTGAGGGCTAGTAAGATGATGACTAGAGACATGATGAGTTAAGTTCCATGCTAAATAACAATTAAAGCCTGCGCCATTTCAAAATTAATGATATTAATGGCTGTTTTAAGAATGCGACGTTAGGTTCTTTCCTTCCGGACAGAATTACCTTTTCTTAATCAAAATTTGTTGCTAAAGAGTCTGGTCTGTTGGAAATTGTTCCATTTATCTATTTTGATGTTTCATTCACTGTAAAGTTTACTTCGTAAAAAAATTTTACCAGAATTTACAAAATGTAACCCTATGAAATTTTAAAAGTTAATATATCAAGATTTCAAGACTTGGCTCTATTTAATTCGTTCCCAGCTCGTGAAATAAATTTCGTCTCTCTGTCATGTATTTTCCTTGTTGTGTTCTCCGTCAAGTATTTTTCAAAATTATTGATTGCTTTAAAACTTAGCTTGTCAGTTGATCATCATAAAAGTTTGAGAAATATTTTTGGTTTTTAAATAAAAAAAAATTCTTTTTCCCTGAAGTTAGCCCATTGAGAGAGCGAACACTATTATAAATGCAAGCTTATGTGAAGAAAAACTTAAAATTATAATTTTTTTTGGAATATCTTGGTTATTAGATATTTGTTTTAATACTTAAAGTATATGTTATTCAATAGTTAATAACGTTGCTATCTAAGAAATGCAATGACCTACGGTGTCATATTTTTAGCAGAAGAAAGTGTCAATAAATTTGTGACTTTTTAAAAAAAAACTTGCTTTGATGCATTTGGCCACATAGCAAAAACTGGTATTTTAATTTTTTAGTTCTGTACTTGAATGTATCTAGTTTGTTCTGAAAATAACTCAGTGTTTATCTAAGTAGATATAGGGAAAGTAAAGAAAGTAAAGAATTTATTTTTACACAAAAAATAATAATGCTTAATATGTTTTAGACCTGCATAAGGAGTATAATGAAAAAGAACACGAAGACATGATCCTACGTAAACAAGTTGTGATGCCGTTTGATATGAAGGATTGGAAGGTACTTTAATATAAGTTCTTTGTGTGTAGAGATTTCTCACTGAATATCAAGAATTTAAAAAAATGTATATTATTTACTTTAAGACCAGTGAACAATATTATGTATTACATAACTAAAACTTTTGAGCTGAGTTTTTTCATTATGTTGATCATTAATATTAGTCAAAACTAGGAAAGTTATCCAGCAAACTTGAATTTGTTTTTGGTGACAGGCATGTCTGAACATGCCAAAAAAAAGCCAAAAAATTGATATTCTGAACATTCGTTATGTTGTTGGGTAATATTATTTTTATCGGAAATTTCAGTCACCTTGTACTTTTACCAAGGCTTGACAAGTATACCCAAAAAGACCGTAGAATCAACGTATGATCACCTTTTTCTCTTTCACATAGTACAGGCATCTAAGTAAGCAATCAAATTTTTTTCTTTTTTTTTTTTTTTTTTAGTTTTTAAAAACACATGCTTTATGATTTTTTGACCAAAATATTTAATTAACATAATTAACATGTTGAGATTAGGATATATCAGCAACTAATCCAGTAATTATTTCTCAATATTATGATTGGTTTGACAAACCAAAACATTTTCACCATTATAAAATATAAGTTGATTTTGCGTCTGTTTTTTTAAATATGATATTATGCCGGGTTCTGGGCCTAAAACAGGAAAAGTTCTTGAAAAATTTCCATTAACTTTTCATCAACTTTAACCGCAACTTTTTACAGAAACTTTATTTCTGGGTAATAATTTTTCTTTTGTTTGTATTTTTTTTTTTTTCCCGTTATTTTAAAATTTTTATTTGAAAATATTGTGTAATGATGATGGTGAATATATTTTCTGATAATTTTTTTATGCCAGCCATATTTGCAATTTTGTAGAATATCATGAAGTAGATCACGAAAGCTGTCCCAGTCTCCATGGTGATAGGAAAAAAATTGTTATGGATAGGTGGTTCATAGGAAGAGGTGATGTTTAAGTTGATGTCAATGTTAACTACTGCATGGTCAGAGTTTACTAAAAGATTAGAAACTTGTCTGGCAGATATCAGGATTTTATGAAAGGAATAGATCAAGTAAAGATGGTCCCTGATTGTAACGATCAGGAAGACGAGTTGGAGAATCAACTAGTTGAGTTAATGACTAAGATATGGTGAAGTTGTAGAACTCGATACCAGAAAGGCTAGTTTTTGTGGAGAAAAGTAGCCAGTCAATGTGGTGGATGCTGAAGCCCCCAAAGACAAAAATATTAGCAGTTGGATGAAATAAGAGAACCTTGTCAATATTTTCTGAGATAGTGTTGTTTACACTGTATGACAAGGCCATGCATGTGATACAAGCTTGAGTGATGTTTCACAGCCTGATTTGAGTGGTTTAACAAAGTTTGATAAAGAAGTTGTAGAAAAAATAGCTATAAGACAATTTTTATAAACAATTTAAAAGGACATAAACAGATGCAATCAAGGAACTATTTAGCAGAGCTAAAAATGATGCTCTTGGAACTATTAATAGAAAAAAAAAGAGGTTGTACAAATAAATTTAATGAAAGTATAGGTAGACCTAAAAATCTTTGGAAAACTTTGAAAGATATAGGAGTTACAAAATCAAAAAAACCCATCTTCATTGTTACTGCTTTTAAGAATTTTTTTGGAAATTTTTCAACCAATCTTTTAAATCTCCTTCCAAGAGCATCAAATATTTATAATAGTCAAACAACCTCGGATTTTTATTGCTAAATGAACATTTCAAAGGAATTTCATTTCTCAAGGGTCACTGAGAATGTAGTTAAAAACAATGATATAGAATTAAATAAGTCATATATCATCTGTGTTGTTTCAGGTCGGATGTGCTTATATTTTGAGACCACATTCTCGGAAGTTTGCAAACTAGCTAAAATTGTGTCGTTATTTAAAAAAAGGGAGCAGACTGAACCAAAAAACTACAGGCCCATATCATTATTATTAATTGCCTCCAAGATTTTAGAAAAAGTTATTGAAGTTCAAACAAGAGAATTCGTTGAAAAAGAGAAATAATTTCAATCTGGATTTCGAAAGGGTATTTCGACAGAGACATGTTTGTCATATCTTTATGACAGAATTATAAAACGTTTTGAAAAGGGATGTCTTGCTGGAATGATCCTTATAGATCTCCAAAAGGCCTTTGACACAATAGATCTCAATATTTTGCTTGAAAAAATTAAATGCATGCGTTTTTCGGAGAAATTTTTTTTTTGTAGTTTTCTGGTTCAAGTCTCATCTCCCAAATAGAAAATTTAGGGTGAAAGTTGATAAAATATAAAGTATTAATGAAACATGGGGTCCCTCAGGAGTCAATTTTAGGACCCCTTTTGTTTTTGCTTTATGTGAACCACATGACACAAGCACTAGACTGAATTACTTATTTACGCAGATGACTCTTGCTTGATTTTTCAACACAAATATGTAAAAGAAATTGAAAAAATTCTAAACAGAAATTTTTGCAACCTTTGTGAATGGCTTGCCGATAATAAAATAAGTGTACACTTTGGAGAAGAAAAAACAAGTGTATCATTTTTTTTTATGTAAAGTGAAAGCTAAAAAAGCAGATCCCTTCAATATAATTTATAGAGACACATCCATGAAACAACATACCTCAGTAAAATACCTAGGATTCTTATTAGATCAAACCCTGAGTGGAGAGAAAATGGGTCGCAATGTTTTAATTCCAAATTTTATATAGAAAACAATCTTTCTTAACACCAGCCTTAAAGCGTGTTCTGTGCAATGCTGTGATTCAACCACACTTTGACTATGCATGTTCTGCCTGGTATTTAGGCCTTAACGAATCACCTAAAATCTGTTTGAAAAGTGCACAAAACAAATGTATAATATTTTTTTTAATTATAAATTGTCGTGTCTGTATTGGTACTGAGCTGTATAGAGCCATAAATTGGCTGTCTGTTGATATGAGGTTTAATCAATCAGGGTATGGCTGCACATGCATTTAAATTCTGCAATAGACCCAACCTAAATTACATTTCCGAAATCTTTAAAATTTCTGGAAATAGAAGAATCTTTTCGCGCAACAGCCATCTAAGACTAGATATACTCTTGAGAAGAAATTTTCTGTCATCCCATTATATGGAACAAGCTTTCTAATGAAATAAAATCAATGACAAACTATAAAGTATTTAAACATAAGATCAAGAAGACATTTTTTACCTCTTTGGATATAGTTTGCAGAATATTGACCACAATTCTGTAAAAAAAATGCGTGTGTTGTATAACGGGACCATAATAAAATTATTGTTGTGATAGACAATTTTTTGTATCTGTTCTTGCCACCATTTTTTTTTTATGTTATTTTTTTGTTTTCTCTTGTCTTGTAATTTTCATAGCATATGTATGTTTTTTGTCGCAGAATAAATAAATACATACTTATTTATTTAGGTTTACCATTAATTATTATATTATACAATTGGGTTTTAAAGAAATAATACTGCCTTGTTTGAATAACTTGTACAGAAAGTCAGCACAGTCTATTATTTTTTTTTACCGATTATAAACCTTTTGCCTGAGCAAAAGCTGTATTGTGACCTGCAGGGTCACCATCCAAGGACAACGTGGCACTACTACGACAACGCCATTTAGCAAATGTTAATGGGGCAGCCTCTCTAGGTGTTAGCAAAAAGTTTGGGCTTCTTTCTACCAGTCAGCAATGTAGCAATCAGGAAACTACTATCTCGGTACCCTAAACAGAAACAACTATCAAACATTGTATTCATCTGACAAACAAAGACAGTAGGAAGACTGGTATTCGTCACCCTAGAGCAGATATGAAAACACAGGCGGCACTGCATTCACTAATAGATAAAGAAAGGGTCAAGACCGGGCGATATACTCTACCTACCCCTAAAGACAATTATTGTTTTGTCAATCGAGTGTTTTTATCAAGACACAAACTCTAGGAAGATTGCCTACCAAGGCTGAAAAAGTCTTCCTTCCGATGAGGCAAGACCCATCCCGTCCGATGTCAACGTGGTATTTATAATGTATCGGGGTAAAATTATAGAAAAACATTGGTGAAAGTTCACCAAGATGAAATCCGGTCTACCAATTCATGCATAGAAATAAATCAATTTCAATAAATAGTTTTAGGCCAGGTTTTTTGTAATAAGACATGAAGACTGTTATATTATAGAAGGTCTAGTATCCAATAGAAGGTCTAGTATCCAATAGAAGGTCTAGTATCCAATAGAAGGTCTAGTATCCAA